>JAUTBT010067690.1:0-53570 GCA_032361225.1 Lepetodrilus schrolli
TGTTTTTAGTCATCGAGAAATATATTTATTTCCTATCCAAAGACCGCAACCCCCCCCCCCCCACCCCCCACCCCTAAAAAAAATGGGCGTCACAGATTTCTGTGTACACAGATGCCCCTCACAGAAACCAAAATATGCATTCACATTAATATTGATTTTTTTTCTATCAGATGGTAAAATAACCCCGTAAGAACAACAATTGAGCTCACGATATGCCTTTGGTTAATCTATCGACTGGATGCTGAATAATGTTGACAGAAGTCATTTTCTTTCTCGGTGTTTGATGTGAGCTGTTGTGGTTGATCTCTTGATCGATCAACATGTGCATGATGAAAGAATCGACATCTTACCACTCCGAGTGGGTTTGATCTGTGATAAGGCAGTATAATGCCTCGAACTCGAGTGCACACATGTCTTCTCCGAGGTCTTACAGTGTCTTACAATTTGGATAGAATTTCTTTTCATATTTTCTTTTATTAACTATCAATATTATTTAGAAAAATACAAATAAAATATTTTAAAAATATATAAATAATTGCAAATATGATCTTGCCTCGTTAAGTTCGTCAGCCAGTTCACATATCCCGCCGTATCCCATTTCCGTCATGTACCCATTTCCACCACTCAAATCGCACGATCAAGTGCCTGTCCAGAAGGCATATTACAGGTAACAATGCAAGCCATTAATGAAGCCGCAATAAAACAAAATCGACAACTTTTACAGAATGAAGCAGATTACGCCTGGAAATCCAGATCTAGACTCTATGCATCTATTTTGACAACTAAGATATATCTATCTATAAGTACATTTTACATCAACCATCATCCACTTGTGTTTCCGTGGTATGCTAGGCAACAATGAAGACAAACGCTCTACAGCAGTAAAAGCAGACGATATGATATTCCCGCAGCAAAAAAAATTAAATCCCTCCTTAAACACCCCCGGCAAAGTAAAAAATATACATATAAAACACAAAATTATTAGCTTCACAAAAGTCATAACTGTAACTGAGACAACGTCAACAAGACAAATTATAAACATTGTGTGAAGTGGCTCTAAATGGGACGTTTATCGGGAAACTATGTTCAAACATGTTCAAATTTGGAAACACTGTTGATGAGTTTTGATATTTATTGCCGTATTCTATAGTATGCCGTAGCCCGTATATATTTATCAACGATTCACATCACTTACCGGGCGATTATAATGAATTTCTTATATATTTCATGCCATTAGACACTCTTTGGGAATCATCAAGACTTTATACATGTATAAAATGCAAAAACACACGGCAAAAATATGAATTAACGTACTTTAAACTGTTTTTGCAGTTCATGCAGCCGAGGCTTTGTTTACCTGCATATGCAAATTTTCCAAGATGGCAGCGGAAGCGTAAGTAGGTGTATAGTAAGTAGTGGGCCCGTAAGTAGGTCAGGTCTATTTTTAGAATTTCCATCAATTTCCCAGAATCTTCCAAGTTCCGGTGATAGCCAAACACAAGTACTAGGCCTCGGGTTGACTAAACTCCAGATAAAATCTTAATACGCCGTAAATACAGATCGTGTGCTTAAATTTCTGTTCGATTCAGAGATGAATCATGTTGTTCAGCATGTTATAGATCATGATACATTGTAAGGTACGTAAATAAAACAACAGCTACACACATGTCACTGTGTAGGTTATCACCGGAATCATTAAACCCGATATGTCTAAAAATAGAATTTGACCCACTTATGCGTACTATTGTATGCCATAACTAAACCAACAGGTCCAAACAGCAGTGAATGATATATTCTCCAAGACAGAGGTTGAGATGATCATCTATTGATTTTCCCAATGTAATGATGTATTGTTATTTAGCAGGAATTGTTCCGCGAACAAAGGTTACCATCATAAAGATCTTACTTGTCAGATATCGATTCAGTTTATACTACTGGGAGGAAAAACAAATTCTGTGCTATTTAAGTCTTTGTATTCTCCTGCATCCATCTCCACACATACAATATAAGTTTAAGTAGAAAGTATTGCTACAATAATCGTTGCACAACTTCCAATGGAGAAGCATAATAAATAAATTCTTCTTGTTTTTCACCATCGATTAATTGTATACGTTAAATTACCACAAAAACTAATCCTTGTTTAATGCTATATCCCATGGTTGCATTTTGTCTGTGGAGAACTCTTTATTATTTGTCAGGATTTTGTACTGCATGTTTGTCCGTTTCATTATTTGTAAATGAATAGGTGAAATATTCACCATGCACCATTAAACAACAAATCACTCATTTGTTAATATCTATACTGTACACAAATTATTAAAAATTTTACATCAAATAATGAAACCAAATACAACGTATATCAATATACAACGTATATCGATTTTCAAATAATTTTGAAACCAATGTTAATAAATAGTATATTACCTGCTGAAATTGAATATTCACTCAGGCTATTGAAAAAGGAATTTAAGACATTCCATAGTTCTATTATTGCTTCATCAATATTTAATTAATGTTCTGCATACATCAGCAAATCCGCAATGTATATTGACATTCAATACATCCATTAAAACCCACTCAGACCATATTAAAGGAGAATTCCACTTCAAACAGTCAATTGATTGTGGTTAATGGCATATGAGACATAAAGTAATCAAAGGTGTTATCAGCAGTATGGAAAACTTACTAGATCTCTGACCCAGGTTCCCTCACACAAAGCTCTCGTGTCTACCAATAGACTGTAGCGCTATGGTATCTATCTATCTCGCTGATAACTTTCGAGAGCAATAAGGGCTTGTAGTAGATACGAGAGTCTCTTGAGATGTGCCCTGCTCTCTCCTGTATGAAAAATCTTAGGCGCATCAGAGTAATACCTGTGTTTCCAGTAACCCGACGAACCCTATTAAAAGTGTGTGACCCTAATTAATTTGTTTATTTTTTATTATGCCGACCCTTGACACTCGTCTTTGAACAATATTTGACTTTTACATAATATATAGGTGTTTGGATACATGTACCTTCAAATCACCATCTATAAACAGGGAAACATCACTGTGCAGTGATACAAACCAGTTGCAGTTGCCTCAAATTCGCAGATCGTCTCAAATAGCAAGTGAATGTATGCCTTTTACTGTTGGAAATGCTTATTGACCAAATGACAATAAAATATTATATTAAGTTGACTACATTATGTTTTTTAGTAATAGAATGCTTTGAAAATCCATGTTACCAGAAACACACACATTATTTATTTTGGCCTTACCTTTAAAGTAGCCTTACCTCCAACCATGGCCATAGACTAAACCATTGCAAAGGACAGTTTAATTTACTTTAGACTAGAGGTGTGCCAGTATCCTGCACAAATTAATTCTTTAACACCATGAACTTATTGCTAGAACTGCTCTAAGCTTGCCCATTTTGAGTACATAGACAGACTTTATGTCGAATTGTGATGTTAATGCAAATGCAAATTATTTCATCATGGCGTTACATAAGACATTGCCTATTCCTATCCATCAAAGAACAGATTGTCATATATGTTTACTTTGTTTGATCAAACAGCAGCTAGACTTTGCATGAATTCTGTGACGATGCAAACACAGACTACTAGTATCTAATGCCTGCTTTCTGTGTCTTTGAACAGAAAATTCTGTACAACCATTAGTTTGCATATGCTGAAAGGATTCTGATGGTAATTGTAGACGGGTAAATAAAATTGATTTGTGCAGATGCATTTGTGGGAAACACCAGAGCATCATGTACAGAGGCACATGGGATTTGTCCTCTCCTAGAAGTGGAAGAGCTATCTTCTGACTGGTCCGTTAGTGGTCTTCACTTCCAGGAAGATCTGTACCTTCCAGATATCTAGAGGAAGACTGGCGGTATCTTCCTGAAGAGTCTTCCATTTTTGGAAGTCAAATTTCATGTGACTCAGATGCTGATTATTGCTCTTATTTGATTGGTGGAAACTGCTCTTATTTGATTGGTGGCAATTACTCTTATTTGATTGGCTGGCACGGAAGCATTGCCCATCATTTTCATCCGCAATCTGACCGCAAATTGGTGAAAGATTCCTGCAGCAACATTAAACTCCGTAATCACTCACTCACCATTCTCCAATAGACTGTAGACATGTGTCAAATTGTTTGGAGGGCAGGTGGTAGCACAATGGTAGAATGTTGGACCAGAGCCAAATATTCCGGGTTCAAATTGTGTCCCAGAAGACCGGCATCAATGTTCGCAAAAGTTAATTTTCTGACACGATCTTGATAGGATGTGCTGTCTACTGTAATGCAGTTATCATTCTTGGTCTGTCATGACCAGCCGGTGTTTGCAGGTTTACTGCAACATTCAGTGCTACGGATGTTGTGGGTTTCCTCCTGCCTTAAACTGACAAGCCCTGATGTTAGTGAAACAGTCTTGAAAGCGGCTCTAAACCCCATTTAAATCTCTTCTTTTTTTTTTTAGATGTCATATTGTATTAAATGTATTGACCCATATACGGTAGGTGTGCTAGTCTCATTGGATGCCTCAATATTTAATGGATGCATGGTTGGATGGATGGATGGATGGTTGGATGGGTGGATGGATGGATTCTCATGT
This sequence comes from Lepetodrilus schrolli, assembly GCA_032361225.1. Lineage (NCBI taxonomy): Eukaryota > Metazoa > Mollusca > Gastropoda > Lepetellida > Lepetodrilidae > Lepetodrilus > Lepetodrilus schrolli. Next base: position 4,603 of record JAUTBT010067690.1, read on the forward strand.
GGAAGTCAAATAGGGAGTGACAGATGAATACATGCCCCCACCGCCCAGGTATTATGCACTACTGTGAAAGATATGATATTTATGTCATGAGTTATCTTGAACCATATGTTGGATAAATCTGTATATGAACTGAATGATTATATTCTAAACAAAAATATGCATTTCAAATTTCTTGTTGATTAAATACTTCCAGGACTCTGATGATGAGAGCGAGACACCAGACAATGAGCCCCTCCATCCAGACGGCTGCAGCACCCCCCATGTTCAGGAGGAGCCAGAAGTTGTGTCCCCCCCGCCCCGCCCCACAAACATTGTCCTTACCCTGCCGCCTATGCCCACTACACTCACAGAAACTAAATCAGGTCAGTATCTTTTACAGCTATACTGTCTAATGTTAAATAAATTGTATATTAAATCTTTAAAAATTTAATACATGTATTTAAATAAATTTATATGAAGTACTAAATTTGAATGAATGTGTTGTAAGCAAGCACCATGCCGATCTTGGAAATCGAACCCGAGTTGCTGGATTGTAAGTCCCAACACTCTTCCAACTGAGCCAAGATCAGTAGGAGCAAGTTCTATCACACCCAGCTGGATTATGCTACAATATAAGAATTTGTAAATAATGAATATAATAAGGGTATTAGAAAAACAAATCGAGTAATTTTAAACTTCATAAAAAAAAATCCAGATTGATATTGTGACATGATCGTTGCCATGTGTCAATCATGTCGATATGCTGACATAGATATTTGATTTGATTATTTCCAGTCAAAGAATGCATATGCACGTTCTGCGACATCACATTCAAACAACAAGACGAACTGGACACTCACTGTCGAAGTGACCTCCACAAAAAGAAGCTGACATGTGACGAAGGTCAAGGTTGGAAGTATCGCGCCCCACCCCGGGGTCTGAACAGCGATGAATACATCCTCTGTATACGGTACGTACACTCAAATGTCATGAGATTCTTAAATAGTTTGCATGCATGACAGGACTACATGACCAAACAAAAAGTAGTTCCAGCATGTGCAGTAATACCAGAACATGCTGGCTAATTCTAACCATCCGTCTAAAGTTGGTATACAAGAAATTTCAGCTTGTAGAAACCTGTACCTGGAAATCACCATGGTAACTAATTTATACAAAATTCTAATAGATCTATAATTTTCAGAAAGCTAATTTGCTCATATCCATGCCTAATGTCTTTCAAAGGTGCATCGAGGATGGCCACAATGATATCATTGTCATTTATGATGTCACAACTTTGACCTGCATCCAAACTGGAGAGTATGACATATCCAGCTCTAATTGTGAATTTCTTGTACATGCTTAGATTTTCTGAAATTGCTCGGTGTCCTTTTGGCGAGAAGTGCACCCAGGCACATTCCGAAGAAGAACTCGATGAGTGGAAAGAAAGATTCAACTTCCGCAAACAGCAGCTGCAGAAGGCACGTGACAGTCAGCTCCATGGCAACACATATACAGAACTCCTCCTGGATCGGCTCACAAACACTGAGAGTCCAAAAGCTGTGGTGCGTAGCTCAATCCATATTCTGTGTTATCCCGCGGTATCAATGAAGTAATCTTGAATGCTGTCCTAAGCCACGGAAATTGTCTGTCCAAAAGCTGTAGTACATTGCTTGGACCTTTATTCTGTGACAATCTGTCGTCACGTATGGGTGAAAGATTCCAGCTGTGATGTAAAACAATAATTCACTCACTCACTGTGACAATCTGCAATATTAATCAAATAATAAAAAAATTGGCTCAAAGCCAGCATGAGTATATGTTCTATGTATCTTTTAGAATAACTATTGTCGCGTATGGGTGAAATATTCCCACTGTGACGTAAAGCACTAATTCATCATCATCACAACTATTGTTTTAATAAATTAAATACATATCTTTATGGTTTCAGCTGGTTCACAATTTGGATTTTGTCAAGGTTCATGTCAACTCTGACTTGAAGGTCAACATGACAAGCAAGAAGTGCACAAATGCCTGGACGTTCACAATCACATCAAAGGTCAGACAACTCTTGTGGACCACTACTTAAATCTGAGATAACCTACATGTTCAAATAGCCATTAAGTTGGCTGTTCATAAATCCTGGAAGTTTTCAAATAAATATTGCTTAAAAAGATTATATAGCTTCAATCTCAAAAGGCATATGTTATTGAATTGATAACTGTTCATATCATTATCATTTGGTAGGATCATTCAGTTTTCAATCTAGAGCAATTTTCAAAGGTTTTTAATAGCTTTGTTTGTTTTATGTATTCTGTTTATCTAATATTTATGCTACACAGTATTTGCTAGGGATATTCTATGTGTCTTGTATCAACCTGAAATCAGCAATACTGTATTTTTAAATGATTTGGTTAAAATAATTAGAAAATTTCGATTTGAACAAATTGGTCATGTTCGTATTTTTAGCTTTTGAAAAAAATATTTTTGACAATTAATTTAGGGGTATTAGAGGGTTTTGAATTATTCGGGTAATTATGCCAACAACAGCTGCTAGTGACAAGATTTTAGTGAGGATAATTTCTTCTTTTTTGTGTGTTTTACTCAATACTCAATGGCCTTGCATAGGTCTGTATGTACCACCCCGTATTTTCTTCTATACAGATCTGTCTGCACAGTGTGGCAATGCTGGACGATGTCAACCGCAGCTACTTCTACGTCTCCTCCATCTCTGTGGGGCCCAAGAAGACCCAGAAGTACCAGAACCTGGAGAGCCAGTGTCAGGAATGGATCAACAAGGACACGGCCAGCAAAGGTCACGGGGAGTACGTCTACAGGGTCAAGGTCAGTGCAACAGGGTTACGGTCATTTTGTACAGTCAAGGCCATTGGTGAGGTCAATTTATTAGGTAATGTGTTTGTACGGTCAGTGTTATTTATTAAGCCACGTATTTGTATTAGGTCACATGTTTGTAATGTCAAGGTTATTTATTGGGCTATATGCTTGCTATATGGTCAATTTTATTTTATTTATTTGTTTATTTATTTATTTTATTTGGAGTATTTTTATATATAATTTTACTGTAACTTTTTTACATGCTTTTCATGTTTATTTACATTTTGAAACATCTGCTGTGCTGCAGTGATTTTGAGCTGTAAATAATAAATAAATGAATGAATGAATGAATGAATGAATGAATGAATGAATGAATGAATGAATGAATGAATAAATACATTATTTTAAATAATTCTAATTACATAAATAAATTTTAAAAAAGTAAAAATAAAGAAATCAAAATAAACAAATAAATTAACAATAAATATCATGTATAAAATGTTGTGTAATCGTACTTTCAGGTGGTGTTCAAGACAGACTTGTATGGCACGTTCCGTCAGTCCATCGTGTTCGACTTCGGCCTGGAGACGGTGATGATGCGGGAGATGCAGGTGGAGTCGGCACCGGTCATCGACACATCCAAGCTGACCAAGGAACTCATACTGACCGATTCCAAACGATGGACCGAGGGCAAAGTGGACATTGTACCATTTGAACCACCGTGAGTTATAACCTTTTACAACAATTTTTTATTTTTATTTTTTTTTTAATTGGAGTTTTGTGCCACTTTCAAGATTCTTTCACTTATATATATCTCAGCTTGTCTACCATCATCTGTTTTGTTGTATCAATATAATATACAGAATTCTGCTATTAATTTGAATTAGTTGTTCGAATAATAGTATAAAAATCTGAACATTGAAAATCATCAGTGTTGATATTTTTCGGGACAATCAATTTGGAATGAATTGTATGGTACACATAATTCTTAACATAATTGGGAGAAAAGATGGTTTTCAAATAAATGGGTATTTTGGTATTTTTAGGATCCTCTCAGGGTCAGTTTATGTGATAAATATTACATGTTACACTCTGCTATTATTCTTCAGCATGCACACACACAGAGATGTGGAGAAGAACCTGCTGTCCAAGTACATGTTGCCTCGGCCGGACAAGCTGTCCATGTCGGAGACCATCATGCAGACGATGAGCAAGGACAACTACCGGCTGTGGATGCATGAAATGCTATACCTGGAGGAGATGGCTCAGCTCAGCTTCGTGTCCAGGTGTGTGGAGTCTTAGGTCTCCCTGGCTGTTGTCTAACCCTCACTAATAATTCTCCACACCACCCCTAGAATAAGACGCCGCCCTGTCTTTGGCTTACCCAGACTGATATTGTTGAATAAATTGGAAACAACACTCTCCCTCTTTCCCCCTTTTCTCTCCTGGATAGTTGAACAGTTGTTGCAAGCGCTGTGTTAAGCAATAATTAATAAAATGTCCTTGACACCCACTGAAATTGTGAAATAATGTGGAACCGCAACCCTCCCGAAATCCCAAACTGACCAAAAATAAATTGGGAAATATAATGGTCCTCTGTATCACCATTTTGTCAAATATGGCTGAATTATTTCCGTAGCAACATGAAGCGTAAAATAAATAATAACATTATCATTATTAGAGTAGTATTGTCATGATATCATATTTAGTTTAAATAATCATTTTGTCATATTAAAAAATATGACTATCACATTGTATGATTTTGCCCTGTCTGTTTCAGATACAACGTGATCGTGTCGCTGCAGCTGGTGAACAGATTCCTGCTGATGCCAGGGGCACTGTCTACAGCTAAATACGCCCATGATGGGCAGCTGTTTGCCCGGATGAAGCTGGAGGACGACCTATCAGAGGACTCAATGGGCGGCCGCCTCATTCTGATGAATTCGGAGGTCGCACTACTCGCTCCAGCCATCACAGATGCAGACGGAAAACTGAAAAAAACGGATAAGGTATGTTTAAAAATGTGTAGATGTCATTTTGCCTTAGTGTTGATTTTTTTTCTCCATAGGATTTATATTATTTCATTGAAGTAGATGGTGTTTATTGTAGTCTGAGGAGAAATTTGAAAGACAAATGAATGGAATTTAATTAGAACATCGTTATATCCATTACCCTGAATTTTGATGTTTCCTTTCCCATGAGCTATCTCCTTTGGCCAGTATAGCAATCATTCCTAGTCTTTCACATGGCTAGTAACATATGTTTACCTACTAATTGGGTGAATATCACTGAGCAGTACACCAAAATGAAATAGTTTTACTTTGCACCTTTAAAAATTAAAGGAAAGAAATCATTTACAATTTTTACATGACCACCATTCCAACAATATAAACCAAGTATTAGAGTTACTTCCCTTGTAGCAATTATATTTATTTTAAAACCTTTTGAGTTACCTCCCTTGTAGCAATGTTTATTGGAAAGAAAATTTATATGCAAGTATTTATTCAATGGAAGGAAACAAATTTTTTTATGTCTTGCTGCAAACAGGTGTACGAGGCAAAGATAGAAGACAAGGGAAAGAACTTTATTTTCCTGCGAGTACCAGCTCGCTGCATCGAGGAACTCAACCTGTCATGTGACCAGGAGTTTGAAGCTCAGGTACATCCTTAGAAAATCTTAGATATGGTTACCATAACTGTGTGGTATTCCCAGTCACGTGTAATGGCACAATGCCATTCTGCTATATAGTACCCGTGGGGAATTTTGTGGTCTTAGATGCGGGAGGTGTGTCACAGGCATGGGAACAGACAATTGTGGTTTCAAAGCTGCATTCGACCCCTTGACCTGTGGAAAATTGCCATGCCTGATGTCAGCACCACCCCACCCAATAATTTAACGAATACTTTTTTGAGTTATGGGCGGACGATTTCCGTGGCTACATCAAACAGCTTTCATGAATATTTTTGCGACGTCTGTTCTCAGGTGCAGTTCCAGTTGACCAGGTTGTCAAAGTGCGAGATGCACTCAGCTGTCGACAAACTACCCACGCTCAGCATCGTGTTTCCAGAAAAGTGCGACCCAGTTATACCTTGGAATCCGAACAGGTAAGCGATGTCTGATTCATCCACAATAAAATAACAAACCTCAATATATCATGGATACATTTTTAAATAGAAGTTTTACCCTACCACTCATTGCATTTGGGTGAAAGAATCACTCGCTCAAGATATCGGTGATCTATTAACCCAAAACCACCCACCCACTCACCGACTCGTCATCATTCAACTGAACCGAGTGAACTGCAGAATTATTTTCACCTTGCTTCTCCATCCAACTTCCTCATTTTCTCCTCGCCTGCAGACAGTGGAACGGAAGTACGGGCACCAAGCTGAACGTGAAACAGAAGGAGGCGATTGTGGGCGTTGTCACAGACCTCGAGGTCACACTACCGCCCCTGCTGATTGTGGGACCGTTCGGTACGGGGAAGACATTCACCATGGCTCAGGCAGCCAAGCAGGTGGTGAGACAGGACAACACCCGAGTACTCATCTGTACACACTCCAACAGGTCAGTGGCTGCTGTGGTTATGACGGCCATTTTGTATTTGTGGATATGGCAGCCATGTTGTATCCATGGATATGACATCGACATTTAAAGTTTTATTGTTGGACAATGTTACCATTTGATTTACATATAAATTCAAAATGAAATGTATTTCTCTCTTCATTCATTCATTCTATTTCTCTATTAAAATTATGGTACTGAAATTAATTTAAATCGGTACATTTAATTAATCTGTATATATTTGCCATGTATTTCTGAAATATTGAAGCTTGTGAATATATTCGTTAGACCACTCAATAGAATCTTGTTTAATCAACAGAAACCTTTGTTCCACAGGACAATCAGAGTCCTAAGCAAGTTGTAACTCGTACATATGAATTGCAAATTACGGCTCTTGTCACACTATGACTTTTCGGTGGAACAGGCCCCCATTCTACAGAGTGAACATAGCACCACAAAAGTTGTAAATCCTACCCAAGCATTTCAAATTACGACTCATTGTCAGGCTAAGATCATTCTGAAGACTAGGACCCTAGTACAAGTTGCATCAATGTTTGCGAAAGTTGCCTTTTTGACGCAATATTGAAAGGATGCTCTGTCTGTAAAGTGGCAATGCAAATATCATCCTTGATCTTGTCACTACCAGCTGGTGCTCGCAGGTTTCCTGCAACATTCAGCGCTACAAATGTTTCAGGTTTCCTCATTCCCTAAACTGACAAGCTGTGAGATAAGTGAAAGAATCTTGAACGCGGCTGTAAACCGTAAAAAAAATAAAATAATAAGCTGGATACTCTCCATTGTAGCGCGGCTGACCTGTACATCCGCGAGTTCTTCCACCCGTACGTGGAGGACGGTCACCCGGAGGCCCGGCCTCTCCGCGTCCTCTACCAGTACCGCTGGGTGCAGACTGTGTCCCCAGTGGTGCTGGACTACTGTCTGTACGAGAGGTCCGGCGACATGGCGGGGACGTTCCGATACCCAGACCTGGACGACCTCCAGAAGCACAGGATTGTCATCACAACCCTCAGCACGTCGCGATACATTAGCGACCTGAACCTTCCGCCAGGTGAGACCAGTCATGTGACCTGCTTTTCACCTTGGTGATTTACAGAGGTCGTATTCGAGGTTTGGGTTTAATAATATTTTGTAATGTTCAACTTGAATAATGTTTATTAATAGCACATATTTATTTGTGACATTATTTGAAATCAGAACAATTGATCGTGGTACTATTATGTTGGCACCGCTGAGATGCAGCACATTGGAATTTAGTATTGTTATTATTATTATTATTATTAGTAGTAGTAGTAGTAGTGGTAGTGGTAGTGGTAGTGGTAGTGGTAGTGGTTGTGGTTGTGGTAGTGGTAGTGGTAGTGGTTGTGGTTGTGGTTGTGGTAATTGTAGTTATTTATTTATTTTTATTATTTATTTTTATTATTATTTATTTTGTTATTTAAATTTTTATTATATATTTTTATTATTATTATTTTATTTTTTTTACTTTATATTATTTATTTATATTATTTATGTTTGTTAATTATTTTTATTATTTGTGTTTATTATTTTTTATTTATTATTATTATTGTTGTTGTATAATGGACCTTCAATCATGTATTACTGTTTGCAGGTTTCTTCACACACATCTTCATAGATGAAGCCGCACAAGCCTTGGAATGCGAGACTCTCATCCCACTGTCCATGGCAGGGGAGACAACCAGGATTGTTCTGGCTGGGGATCACATGCAGGTATGACAACAACCAGGATTGGGAATAATCTGAAGAAATTTACCTTCTTGGAAATATATTTCCACAGCAATATATATTTTTGCATTTATATCGTTGTGACGAATAATAGTTATTTTTTTAAAATGACAAAGCAACAGGACCCTGGCACTCTTTGTTTTAAGCCAGATGCTCTCCATTGTAGCATTCTTCCACCCGTATGTTGACTAATATCAGGTTCAAATCCCGTCACGCAAGCTCGGCATCAATGTTCGCGAAAGTTCCCTTTCCGATGCGATATTGATAGGATGTGCTGTTTGTACTGTAGCAAAGCAGTGCTCAAAGGTTTACTGCAACATTCAGTGCTACGGATGTTGCGGGTTTCCTCCTGCCCTAAACTGACAAACTGTGATATAAGTGAAAGAATCTTGAAAACGTTCTCAACCCAAATTTTAAATAAATAATTCAAAATAATAATAATAATAATAATATCAACTAACATCGACTAACGTTTTCCTTCCACATTCCAGCTGAGCCCAGAAGTGTACTCGGACTACACGAAGCAGCAGGGGTTCCACAGTTCTCTGTTGGAGCGACTGTATGAGATGTACCCGGCCGACTCCCCCTGCAAGATCATGTTGTGTGAGAACTACCGCTCACACTCTGCCATCGTGGACTTCACGTCGGAGCTGTTCTATGACAACAAACTGGTGGCCAGCGGCAAACTGACGGCTCACAGCAGCCACTACCCTCTGACCTTCTACGCTGCCAAGGGGGAGGAGATACAACACGCCAACAGCACCGGCTTCTACAACAACTCTGAGGTGAGTGGGAGAAGAAATAATATGATTTCCATGGAACACTCACTGCGATGTTGAATCATGTCATGTATACTGCTTGCCTGGAGCAAGAAGGAAGTACACTGAATAATTCAATTCAAACCACACAAACAAATAATTGGCCACTTCTCCGATTTTCATCCAGGTGTACGAGATCGTGGAGCGTGTGGACGAGCTGGTCAAGAAGTGGCCGGAGGACTGGGGGCCGATCGAGGAGAATGGGATTGGGGTGGTGGCTCCGTATACTGACCAGGTGATCCGGATCCGAGCTGAGATGAGGAAGAAGAAGATGTTCAACATCTCCGTGGAGCGGGTCCTCAATGTGCAAGGTGAGACTCGCGAGATTTTAAAGACGAATCTTGAATCGTTTTATTTTTTCATTTTTGTTTTGTTTTTTGAAAGATCGTGAATGACATGTGAGTTAAAAGAGTAGCTCATGCTATTAGTCCTTGTCAAAGACATTGCCACAAATTTCTTTAAATTAAAAAAAATTTATGTTTACCTTTTTAGAACAATTGTCACTTCTATATCTTTGTCATTTCTATTTAATGGTTAATTGAAAGTCTCTTGAGTTCCTTGTAAAATTTACAAGTTTCCTTATCGCTAAACGAATACGATGTGCCTTACTCAGAATCTTGATGAGAATAATTCATGAATACATTTGTTATAAACAATTTAGATTTATCTGCAATACCTAATACTACTTTTTTGGGTAGTTGCGTATATGTGAAATATTAACACTGCAATATAAAGAAACAATTCAATCAATCAATCAATCAATCAATCAATCATCATTTCTGATTTATATTCATTAAAATCAGGCATGCCAATTTTCCATGGAAACCCGATGATTTATTTGTCCATGGGTCAATTTATTTGCACTGGATGTGTCTTGGGGCCTTCAGCCAGGGCTTGTTTTCCGCGGAAATCACAATTGTCTGTTGCCATGCCTGTAAAATGGTCACATCATTCCCAGGGGAGATAATCAGTGCACTTCCTTCCTGCTCCAGGCAAGCAGTACCGGGTGATCGTCCTGAGCACAGTGAGAACACGGAGGACTTGCAGGTCGGACACCAGCGTGGAAGACATCATGGATTATGGATTCCTGTCCAACGTCAAGCTTCTCAACACCGCCATTACTCGGGCGCAGTCGCTAGTTGTGGTGGTTGGCGACCCAGTCTCTCTCTGTCTCGTCGGAAAGTGCAGGTACGATGATCTTGCAGTCAAAATGAAATAATATTTTTTTATTGATTTAAACTTCTTTTTATTTATTTGAATTGTTTTATCACATTTTTTAGGATGCTCTAAGCCATCTTAGTGGTAATATAACCGGTCTCTCTCTCTCTCTCTCTGTCTTGTAGGAAAGTACAGGTACTTTCTTGGTCAAAATGAAATAATTTTTATTTTTTATTTTTAAAATTTAATTTATCACATTTTTTTAGAATTCTGTAAGTGATCTTAGTGTTGAATGACTAATAATTTTTAGGACACAATGAATTCTTTTAAATTCTATTATTTAAAAAATGTTTTCTTTTTTATTTTACTGTTGTACCAAAATTTCCACAGCATCCTTAACCCTCTCCCTGCTGAAGGCAACCATAGATGCCCTAATCAGAAGTGCTTTCGTCTTATCCAGCAGGGAGAGGGTTAAAGCATCAAATTCACTATTTCCAGTAAATGCATGCAGAATGCATGCCTGATAGCTTATCCTATAAACAAAGCAAAACAGAATAGGAACAGTTGCTAGACCTTCACATTCTTTGACCTGCGACCTTTTGACATTCACTGACCCCTGACCTGTGACCACTCATCCAGGAAAGTGTGGGAGTACTACCTGGAGATCTGCAACAAGAAGTCCAGCTTCCACGGGATGACCTGGTCAAGCCTGAGGTCACAGCTAGAAGGCGCGGAGATGACTAAGACATACGTGCTGAACCCGCTGGCCCCTGAGTTCGTGCCCAACCGGTTGTTCCACACCACGCAGGCCATGGGCGAGGCTGCCGGACAGTTCCTGCAGGGGTCACAGCAGACACTGCCATGGCAACACCTCGGACCGCATCATCCAATGGCAGCAGCTGCGTATGGACAGTCCCTTGTGCAGCAGGCGAGTGGTTTATTGTACCAGCAGTCACATGCTTTAGCAGAACATAGGGGGGCTTTAATAACAATAATAATAATAATAATGGCAATTAAATGCAGCAAAATCCACCCCCTAAGGAATGCTCAAAGTACCACATAATTATCCCCGGTCAATTGATCAGTGTGCACTCAGTTCCTTCTCAACTCCCTGGGGAGTATACAACCCAAGCTGCCATTTCCAGAGCTACAAGGTTAACATACACATGAACTTGTCATCATACTTATTATCATTATATAGGGCTTTGTTTAGGCCTGCATTTCACAAAAGGGTCGTACGAGTAGTCTGGGCTTAAATCAAGTCATGACCATGGCTTGCTGTCCTTATACTGCAGTCATGACGTTATTTTTCCATTACCAGCTGCCAGCCTTTTGCTTCTGATTTCAAAATGCTATTGGAGTGGGTTGAGTTGTGGTAGGATGCCCTCTCTGCTGGATTAGGTACAGACTTTGCTCTGTAGGGCATCTCCGGTTGCCTCCAGCATGGAGAGGGATTTCTGCTACAATAGCATAATAGCATAGCTTAGCATGTATTATGCTTAATATGTCTTGGGGAAAAAAAGAAGAAAAAAAACAGAAAAAAAACGTTATATTTGATATGGTAGTTTATGATCAAATGAGTTGAATTTGTTGTTGCAGATGCACCAGGCCCCTATGCTGCCCTACTACCCCATGCCAATGTACCACCCAGGATTCTTCAGCCCCATGGTGTACCGCCCGTACATCCCCCACCGTCAGGACAGCCCAGTCAGGGGCAGGGCCAGCTCCCCCAAAGCCTCCTCCCCACGCGGCGGCACCATGGCAACCGGAGGTCACCACAGAGGTCGTGCCGAACATGGACGACCTCTACCAGACGGGACCAAGCAGGGAGACCAATCTCCTGCCCACGTCAAGATGTTCTACAAGCATCAAAAGAACCGGATGATGGTGTACCTGCCTCCCAGGATGCCGTTGGCTTATCCTCCATACTATCAGCACCCGATGTTCCACAAGCAACCATACTGCCAGATCCCAGAGGATGGGCACCAGCACCAAATGGTCCTCCAGCACCCGTTCCTCCCTCCGGGACCACGCTTCGTGCACCATGGACCTGTCCTGCCATTCAGCCACCAAGGCCTGCAGCCTATGGACAGAGGTCAGAGTTCAGGAGCATCCTCTGGCTCGAATTCGAACGTGTCCACGCCCACGCCAACTGAAGACGCGGAGATGCGGAGCAAGTCAGAGGAGAGGACGTCACCATCAGCGTCGTGGCAGAAGATCCAGCTGATGCCCGGGGTGAAGCATGTTCCAGCTCATCTTATGCCCGACGGGAAGGAGGTGGGCCCAAGAAACGGGATGTCCCCTCCTGCCCCCGGGGAAGAGAGGAGATCAACACCTGTGTCTGATAGACCATACAGTCCGGCGAACTACAGCTTCGACCGGCAAAACATCGCAGAAAGCGGCAAGAAGACCAACGAGATCTCGACGATCACCTCCAAGAGGAAGGCGAGGAAGCAGCTGCATCTGAAGACGGGGTTCAGTCGGCAGTTCAGCGACGACCTCCCGACTCCGACGGAGATCACGGAGCTGGTGAAGATGATCGAGGATAGCATCGAGGAGACCAAGGAGGAGGAAGAAGAAGAGGCTCCACCCAATAACAGACCCACGGAGCTCAATGGGCAGAAATGGTCGTCCTCTCTCAGCAAGCTCCATCTCAGCCTGATTAACGGCCAGGACCAGCCTTCAGAAAAAATGTCCGACTCGGCGTCCAATCAGAAGTTGTCGTATGCTGGTGTGGTCCGGAAGCCACCCCTGCCTCCCGCCCAGTCCAAGAACTGCAACCTGGGCGACCAGTCGCCAGTCATCGAACCGAAGACCCCAAGCACCCCTGCTGGCTTCATCACCCCCGGGGCGGACATAGAGATTGACCCCTTTGGGATCTTAAAGAGCCTCAACATCGAGTCTTCGCCACAGCATCTCCGATACCCTCATATCTAGGCCTTTACATCTCATCACATCACTAACGTAACACTCATCTCCGTGTTAGGACTAACATCTTGTCTTGTGGTAGTCCTCCTTTCGATTTCTCAACACACATTTCTAATTCACACATTTGTTCCGTCGAAACACTTTATAATTTCCAAATTCGCTGCCACACATTTCCACAGCACATTCTATTCACCTACATCTGAAAAAGAAAATGTACTAGTAACCTAAATCAAATAATTACATAACAAAAAAATGTATGTTAGACATGGCTATAGGTGTAATATTTATATATGTATAATTAGATTTAGGTGAATAGCATTTCCAAGATGGTTGTCTTCAGGAAGAGGACAATGGGAGTTGTCTACTCTGTAGCAGAGACACCTGGTGGTCACTATTCATATAATACTACACAGGATGACAATGTGTCGTTGTAACACGTATTATGTTGCTTTCTGGAATCTGTTACAAATATATTGGACAGTTTTCCTGCAACTTTATTAATTAGCAAATGTGTGTGTTATATATTTAGTATTAGTGTGGTTGGTCATGTCTATAGTTTGTGTTTCTATATTGGATGTATAAATACAATATTCATGTAACACTATCGAGCTGCTGGTTGGTTTATGGGTTGCTATGGAAACAATGTGAATCAGAATGTGACTGGATATGAACAATTTTATCCAGAGAGACAGTTAGGATTTGTGTGTGCATTGCTGTCGAAATACAGAGTCATTCGTGAAATCTCTGTTGTTAAGAATATTCAGCGCATCTGCTGAATACTATTCTGTTTTACAATATAGGTACATTATGTGGCATTAACATTGGTGACATAAATTCAATTGAAATATAGGTGATGTAGATTAATGTCATTGACACTAACAGGTGACACTAATATTGCTAGACAATAATGTAGGTGACACTAACGCTGGTATTAGGTAGAAGCAGACCCTCAGCTGCTTTTCTGATGAAATGTGATCACTACATTCTAATCCGTCAATCTCAAACTATAATCTGTAGCAAGTACCGGTACTTTAGTTAGTTACAAGACATTTCCAGATTCAATCTGGCTAGCCTCCGACATATATAACATATAGTATTGCCCTGACAAATAGTTAATTTAAGAAGGTTCAAAAGGAATTATGAACTACTAATGTTCAACAGGGTTTTGTGTAGTTAACACTGATGGGTTTTTTTCCATGAAATTTGACAGAGATCCGCAGTTTAGGTCATTTGGGGAAAATAGTAAAATTAGTCTGGTTTGTCTCGCAAATTATTGTAATTGTGTACCATATGATTAATAAGATGATAATTTGAGGCTGAAATTTGTGGAATTGGAAATATATGTAAATGTCCATATTTATGTTTACAAAATGAGCTACTGTTAAGTTGGGATCCACACACGTACTCTCTCCGCACTCTCTCCGCACACAGTGGTATGAAGTACGGCTATAACTTCCCATACCATATTCTATTTATCGTGCCCGTCTAATGAACATCCTCTAAATGCTTAAGGACAAGTAACTGTAGCCAAGTAAGTTGTCTCCCCTTAGTTTTAAGTTATTTGTCTCCTGTGAAAAGATGCTTCCCCATCCTCATGCCGCCGCCTCCACCCTTTAGTTTTAAAGGGCTGGAGCTCTATGAACTAAAAAGTATCTTTACATTGTTTATAGTTTATTTTACTTTTCAGAGCATTAATTCAATGAATGTGCAAAGTTAAATATTATTAGAAAGGCTGTGAGAATTAACAATTCAAGGATGAAGGGAAAGTGACCAAAGATTGGTGTTGTTTGTTTGTGCGGGTTAAAGGTCAGAGGTCAGTGATGGTCTATTTTTAGTACATATGTTGATGTAATTATTCTCGTGAAGTGGAGTGTTGGAGTGTCGTACTATATAACATAGTTTGTAGCCGAGGTCTGGTTGCACAAATCGTTATTGAGATATCCATACATGTAGTTGAATAGTTATTGGTCCTTTGTCTGCATTAGTTGTTATTTTCAATGACACATGGCTGTTTAGTCAATAAGCCAGCTCGGAGTTTCGAATACGCACAAAACCTGCATGCGTGTGTCAAAGGTGAAAGCACATGAACAACAACTTTCTGAGGCGCTGTTTATCATCTATTTTGCATTAGGTGTTTGTTAAAACCACTGTAAAGCATTCTGGTGGTTGTGATTAGCATTTTAATAGCATTATACTTAACTATAGTGTGACCCGCATGTGTATCCTCCACTTATTTGAAACTCCGAGCTGACTTATTCTGCAATGCTGTTGTGCACTACTGCTGCTGTTACTACTACTACTACTACTACTACTACTACTACTACTACTACTACTACTACTACTACTACTACTACACCTATGAGTACCACTACTACTACTACTATCACTACTACTACTATTACTACTACTACTACTACTACTATCACTACTACTACTATCTATCTATCATAAGTGCACAAGTTCTCTTAGGCAAGTTTTGTGACCATGCACATATCATGCCATCAAAATATACTTGAGACTAGTGCCCATTTCATCGCCATTTCCATCACTATTCTACGCTAGTGTCGACACACTGAGACATTAATTAACCTTGCTAGACTATGCCCAGGAGAAGACAACTCTCATTATTTAATAAATACATAAAATAAGAAAAATTCAAGATGGCAGCCAAAACGGGCAAATGTCTTTCTTGTAGGTCACATTAATGGGATGAGTGGTGCGATTACTCTACTTTTCTTTTCTCATACACTCTCCAAGTAGTCGCATATATTTGTTGTGTAACGATAGTAGTATTGATGTCCTGATGGTATGTCATAGTGGATGGATGTGGCGAAAAGTTGTCTTTGTGTAGCTTTGACCATGTGTTGTCTATGCCTAAAACGTTGTCTATGCCTAAAACGGGAGGAAATTATGTTTTAAAAACAATAAGGGTATAGTTAGACGTTAATACATTTTAAATTTGAATATTATATGCTGAGGGATCAAGACACTATAGTCTGAAGATTGTAGAAATGTAAGTCGGAGGTAAATAGGATAGAAAAAGAAAACAAAAAACATATATTTTTAAATGATAACAGATGGCAGCTAATATTTCATATCAATTCAGATTTGTCAGTAAGTAACTGTTAGCTTTTTGTCATACTTCATTTAAAGGACATGATATATCCTCATTCTGGGGCCCATACTTGTTAGTTGGGCCCTATCTTAGCAATACTAAATCCTGTCTGTGCAGTTTCCATTATTTTACGACAGATTTCATTCTGCATGACTTTGGCCAAGCCAAATTAATTACCATATTTGTTTCACAGACTAATCCTGTACAAAATTCAGCTAACTATGCACAACCAAGATAATTTCAAGTCTCAAGGGAGGTTATAGTTAGTTTAAGACTTTCATTATAGATTGTAATTAGGGATCAACACAGGATTCAATATTTCAGTAATATTCAGTAAAATAATATATTTATAATTCAAATATAGCATTTCACTGAATAAATATTTAGCTTGTAACCTTTACTATGAGTAAATTATTTTTATTTCGAAATAAATGAATACTATGGAGATAAAAAGAGCATATATATTTTCCAACTGATTGAACTGATACAGCTATTTTTGGATATGGATTCACATCTTGATAGAGGACATGATATATATCCTCATTCTGGGGCCTATACTTCCTTTAGTCAGGCCCTAACTATGTTGTCTAGTGTACCATTAATTATAAGAATATATTTGTCTAGATATTCTATCAAAGTGAAGTGTTTGAAATTTATCAAAGTATTGTATTGTCTATGTTACAGTAGAATGCTCCTTTAATACTAGTTTTGGTACACAATATATACTTGACCACCATGCAGCATGTTATTGACATTGTGTAGGTTAATTAAAGTATGATTGACAATTTGCAGGGATGGAAATCGACATTAACCTGTTATACTTTTTTTAATGCTGTAAATCTACCAATATTCAGCTATTCATAATTTGTTGATTTAACGTTCACTGGGCTGAAAATATCACAGTTCTCACAGTGATGAGAATGGCTTATGAATATGTTCTGATTTAATCAGACAAAAATTGTGATAATGGTAGATTGAATGTACAAGTTTATACAGCCTTATGTTACTTCCATCTCCATTATTATATACTAGGGTATAATTTCTCAAAGCTATCCAATATGAGACCATAACACCCTCCTAAGTGCCCATCATCACGTGTAAGAAATCGCTACGACAGTGCATACGGTCTCATAGTAGATACGAAAGCTTCGAGAAACGATACACAGATATATAGACTATAGTAGATCCAAGTTAAATCAAGACTAATTAATAATCTGAAATTCAAACAAATCTGGATGTGTAATTTTACAGAAACTTTTTGTGTGGTGATATTGTATCATTTTAAAGATTTTATTGTGAAATATTCTGAGTGAAATGTAGCAACGAGGCCATAGCGCTTTCGTAAGTGCCCGATCGCCCTGTATAAGAGATCGCTACGCGAGCATTATGGTCATAGTAGATACAGCAGTTTTTCGAGAAACGATACCCTGGTAAATTACAGTATATTTCCTTTGTAGTATCAACAAATATCATTGCCAGATGGTTAATCATCATAAATGAATGAAGTATTGTCACAGCAACATTTACAATTTATCTCACTTGCTCAGTAATGGCCAAATATTTATCAATGGGAACAAAATGAAAACAAATTAGTAAAACATGATATCACATATGGATAGGTTCGATAGCACACATAATGATTTTTTTTTTAATGGAGAAAAATAGTTGGGGTAGCGCATATTAACAGAATTCATAGGACACCTAATATGCATTTTGATCAATGATGATTGGCAGGTATGAAGTGGGGGAAACCATTAATCCATTTCTTCAAATCTCCAGAAATTGAACAGAAACACCACTATCATGCATTCATTTGATTTTCAGGTCACGTGATCATGAGTGTAACATTTACGAGGCTCATCAAAAATATCAACACTTATTGGGCCATGTTTTCGTACGAAAAATAATTATGCTCAATATTTGGCTTTTCGGACATGAATGGTCGAAATCTGGCCAATCAGCGTTCTTATAATCTAGCTTTCTAATTGTAATTCTATCTTAGGACATGTCATGTCTATTGGCAACAAGTTGATTGGCTGGATTAGGTCATGGCTGCGTCTGATTGGCCGAGAGGTTTTACTGGAATCATTCCAGTGTGATTTGCTGTTGGTTGATGCTTTGAGCTGGAACAGAGTTAAAGCCAGATGACTGGAAATGTCAGTTCTGGCCAACCTAAGAGGCAGAGAACTTAGGGCGTGGGTTTGTTTTAATATTATATAAATATACATACATATATCCATTTCAAAGTTGCTTTTAGGTGTGGCGGCCATTTTCCCCACTCCTCTGTTGAGCACAGATCCTGTCTACATTGCCACAGCTGTAGAGATTGTGTAATAATCCTGAGAGATTGCCTCCCTTAGTTCAATTACTACTGGAGATACGTAAATTAATCCATTTCATATTATCGTTACGAGACAAATCTGTTTTGTAGTTATGAATTGGACATTATCAGTGTTGAGTGTAGTTGCTTAGCAACAGGCAACCTTAGCATAGTTAGCGGCAACGGACAGGAAGTGTTTTCAGCAGAGCGTGACGAGGAAAATGTTAGGATTGCTGCACCGTCTTAGCTTGTAGTCGCTAATGTTAACATTACTTGTATCCTCCGTCTATGCTATTAAATGGAGTGGTATTAAAGTGTTAATCTTTATCACATCTCGTCCTAGTCTTATTTCGCAGAAACAGAAGGAATATGAAAATATTAAGAACCAGTGGGAAATGCGGAAAATGTAGCTTGTTACCCAATATACTTGTGTAGACAAGTCAAATGTACATACAAGTCAAATGTACATACTTTCAAGTAAAAATGTTTGACCATGAAATATGTCAACATACCAAGATTGTATGCCTTTAAATTTCTACATGTGTCAAAGCAATCTTATATATATAACAACATCTCGGGTCGGAGATATGCATATATCTGAGGATGTTGATCGGTCGTTCCAAATGATGTCAAGGAAACCAGATGTTAAACTGCACACCGACAGGGATTTGTTCAATATAACAATCATAGTGACACAAGTTTGAACTCGCTGTAGAAGTTGCAACTCTCATGTAGTGCTACGATCGTTCTTGTGAACAAGACCCAAAGACAAATGGTAGAGCAGTGTGAATGATCATTCATTTTTCAGTGGTAAAGGTACCGAGTTTGAATCCAACCCAGTAGACTAGCATCAAGGTCAAGGTCAAAGTTACCTTTACACTCGCTCACTCGCTATCCTTATAGTCTATTGGTTCTTCAGTACCGGCTGGATCTTGCAAGGTTTACTGCCATGCTCAATGATGCAGGTTTCTTCTGACAAGTTGTGAAATCATGAGAGAGGATTTTTAAAAGGTTTTAAAAAAAGGTACATGTGTTGAAGGTTTCCTCCAACTGTCCACCAAGATTTAACTCTCTCAACGACTGCAAACAATTGATTATTCAATATGGCCACCAGGACATTAATTGTTTGCTAGTAATTAAAACACTCATTAGTAATAAAACAAAAATATAGATATAATTTTATTAGGTCAAAATTCAGGCCTCCACAAACTCAAAATAAAATATAAACTAATATAAAAGAATTGGACAAATTAAAAGTTTTCCAAATACTATTGGAAATCAATGACATGGACTGTTATAAATGCAATTATAAATTGTGGTTTTAACATGATTGAACACATTCACACATGCATGCATTTGACACACAGGCCTTGGAAACAACACTACTAACCATAAATATACATCTATAAAGGTAACAGTATTATGTCCTGATGGGGTGATCACGATTCAAATAAAGCACCAAAATATAACAGTACATAATCTTTCACTGTTGGAAGAATTAGATATGTTGATTGTACATCATCAGTCACATTGATACAATGACCATGTCCACTTCACGAAACGTTTGTACTGTAGTCTGGGCTTAAATCAGGGCATATGCCATGCTTTTATCATAACAGTAAATGAAATTAACCTCAAATTGTTAGTGAACTACTGCTATGACCCTTTCGTGAAAAATAGGCCAGGGGCCATGCTCTGGAAGCTATTGAATACGAGTACGCTGTTCATGGAGGAAAATTTGATGATCAAAAGTCAAATTGCTGTACAGGGCTTAAAGGTTTGTTGGCATATTTCATGATCAAACATATTTTACCTGAAAGTATGTACATTTGATTTGTCTACACATGTATATTGAGCAACAAGCTACATTTTTTGCATGTCCTAATAAAAAATTACAAACTATGAACAAATATGTTCGATCATGAAATATGTCAACAAGTCAACAAACCATGATTGTATGCCTTTAACAATGTTGTTATGTATGCAATAGCTTCTGGAACATAGCACCAGGACGGTGAATGAATAGATTTACAATGAAGTTCTATAGCTTTACTTCTGACTAATACAATAGTTCAATGGGTTCCGAAGCTCACTTGGTAACTAACTATTCCTATTTGCATAATTTATGTCATAGTTCTATCACGCCACAATTTGGTGATAATTCTAAGGGCCATCATACATTTTGTTTTGTTTGTAACAAGGTATTCTATTCTTATTTTGAAGAAACCAAATGGCATTTTTTAAACGTAATTTTTCAATGAATGAATGAATTGGTGCTTTACATTGCAGCAGAAATATTTCACCAATACGCGACGTCTATCATTTTTCTAATAGACTGCATTACCTTACAGCTGATATTGAATGATATTCATATTTTTCACAGAATTTGCCTTAGCTATATCGTAGTAACACTTGCTATTCACATGCATAACGTTCTTCATACAGTCCAAGGTTTTCTGCCATCTTTCTTTAGATTATACAACTACCTGAAAGGTCAAGGTCAAATATATATTAAAACAAGATGGATGTCTCCATTGAAAGCAATGCTGTTCCGAAATTGAACCCTCAAAATTGACAATGGTCGAGTATGCAAATACTACTTTTTTTGGTTCAATTTCTACTTTTCTTGTTCACATTCATGACTAGAATGTTCAATTTAGGCAACCTCCACATATTTTCCAAATTTCAACCCAAATTTTGGAGTTATTGACCTCCGAGGCAGTGGCTTTATTTGCCATTTCCTATTATTTTGGCAGTAAATCCAAAAATGAAAGTGGCAAATAAAAACGGACGAAAGAAAATAACGAATGATAGCAAACCTCATGAAAGTATGCATGCATGGCAGGGTCATTATCTAACGGATACAATGTAGGCATTCAATTAAAATACAACAGTAAATTCAAAGTTGCCATGGGTTTTCCTCCCACATATGCAGATTGATGCCTTGAACATAGAGAAGCTGTTGAAGAACTACAGTGATAGTTGATGAATGAATGATTGAATAAAATCACTCTAGCCCTTTAGGCCAAGTGAACTAAAATATTGCAATTTGAACAATAAACAAAACACCATCCACCGAGGTTACAAAACATTTTTTAGTACGATTCCATGCTCAACTTCATTTTCTTCACATCACCATATAAAATTTGAGCATGAAATCGCACTCAAAAAGTTACGCAATCTCCGGGCCAGACAAAGATTCACCCAGTATTGTATCAATTCTAAATGTGGCCATATTGCGAATGGAATTTGCTGTTAACATGATAATGCTTTGTTCACCACCATAATACTAATAGACCCAAGTAAATAGGCACTAGTTAACCAGTAATTGTCCCTACATTGCAGTCAAGCATCCCATTCCATAAAATGATCGTGGTGCTACAAATGTTTTGGCTCGTAGTTCAAATCTCGTAGTGGTGCTGCAATTTTTCCGTGGACCAGGACCCATATTAACATTTATATCACATAGACACATAGGCCATACAAGGAAGTTTCATTCATGACTATTTTGGCAATACTTCCCATAGAATATTTAAAGAGTAACTACACAAATGAAGAATACTCATGCATTAAGTAGTGTTATAATAGATAACTTTGGTTGCTTCTAGCATGGAGAGAATTAAACCAATCATAAATGTATCTTATGAAAACATATGTAAACACCTCTATTTTTACTTTTAGGAAACAGTATGTCCTCGATATAACGATCTGTATCAGCAATTTCAATTTTCAGCAACTGTACTCACACAAAAAATAATAAATAGTCAAATTTAGTCAAATTTTCCATATGAATTTATACATTAAATCATTAATTGCACTTTGGAATAATGAGGGGAAAAAATTGGGACTGCATATTGAATACTGAATAAAATGGTTGTAAATATAAATCTACTAAAATATATTCTAATTACTCTATGTACAAGTAATTCTCCACAAAATAAAGTACTCTGAATATAATTAACATGAAAAGATCTATTGAGATCCCCAATATTTACTGTTTTGTATTTGTTTTCAGCAATGCTACTGAATCCAGACACATTGCAAAATTAACATCATGAAATCTCAATTATACAACTGAATAACAAAACACACACCAAACAAACAAACACACAAAGCTAAAAATTTGTTCTTAAAATGTAAAACAGTCGTAAATAAAAAACAGGCAGATAATATCATCAAAAACATCATGATAATATATAACTCTATTTTCCATAATATAATCACATCTATTCTTGGCACTAATCAGACCCATGACTAGCATACATTTGGTCAAACTGTATTCACAATTTGTCCATCTTGTCAATGTACTGTACGTACTCCCGGCCAATGTACAGCAAGACAAACCCGGAACCGAAACAGAACAATGTTCTGGCAGCAGGCTGAGGAAAAAGCAGACTCTTGCAAGTGGCCCAGAACAGGACGGAACCGAAGTTGAAGAGGAAGGAGCCAAAGACGCTGTAGAGGATTCTCCTGGAGACCGACGCTTTCTGTAGATGGCGACTTCCGTACATGTAGAGGCCGACACCGATGTGGGAGTTGAACCACAGACTGTTGGCGATCACAACATTGCTGTCTCCGAACAAACTGAAAAATGATAAATCATTTGCCGATTATTGTGCATACATCCAAATACGGTGAGAAATGATAAATAACTTTTTCTAAATAAAATGAGAAATACATGTTCTGATTTATTCTATCTCTGAATAAACTGAAAAATGAGAAATTATTTGCTGATAAGTGTATTTCTACAACCCTACATCCCAGAATAAACTGAATAATGAGAAATTATTTACTATAGCAAATAGTATTTCTGGTATTCAATCAGGGTTTGAAATTTACGTCGGTCCCTCGGTCCGTGACCGACTGATTTGAGGTCGGGTTGACAAGAAAATTAGGTTACTGGTCCTGTAGTCTGAGTATATTTGTGCAGGTCATCATTGCTGCATGCACTATTAATCAGGCAAAGTGCAATTTAATTTGCTACGTTTAAATTACGCTAGACGATCAAATCACACTCTAAACCAGAGTTATTTGAGATACAGTACAAATGTCTACTTAAAATGCAGCCATATATACACCTATTTGTACATGTGACCAGATCGGTCGAGATCATGCATCATGACCAATCACAATGCATCTTATGTGAATCCTCGCAAGCTTAGGCAGCTAGCAAGCAGAGAATGTGTTTGTCGCGATAGCTCACAAAAATAAACAGACACTCTGGGTTGGTATCAAACAAAACAAAACATCTACTATAAAATATTAAAGTCTGCAATTTTTCATTTTGAACTTGAAGTGGACGGTTTGATTCCGATCCTTTCTTTTCTGAATCAAACCTTTCAGGGTAAAGGTGGAGATCAGGGGCCCCCATCCCGTTTATTACTAAATTTGGCCGAATCTTGGTCGCAAAATGTATTTCATTATTCCACAGACATCTAGGATGCAATTTTGCAACAAAATAAATCAATTTTGATGACCATTTTTGTGGTAATTAATCCGTAGTACTTTATTCAGCGAAGTTCTGTTTTGATGAGATCGGCCATTACCCATCGTAATTTACGTAACAGCGGGTGACCAGCTGATGGAACAGCCTGGATATTTCCATGAATAAAAGAGTTATCATCACAAAAACAATGATTATGTAGTTGCTAGATGCAAATCTATATGTCTGTGCTAATCTTAACCATATCCCTATCCCCGGCTCAGCGGACCAGGAACCTATTTTCATTAGAGGCAAATCCTGTATCCATGTGTATGGAGATAGCAATAACTGGGAATAAATTCTAAAATTAAAAAAAAAAGCTTACACAGATCTACAAATACAACTTTTTCACAACTTGAAATAAATTATTTAATAATTCTAACAAATACAAAATAAATAAATAATTATTAATAATAAACCTCCATCAGCTTCCGACAAACAGCAACTGACTCACGTTGCTCTACGATCATGTTTACGACCAAATGCAATAATAAAACTGTATTTTTATATTGGTTTCAGCTTGTCCGGCGACTGTGTTCTAGGTGGAAGAGTTAGCTCCCTTGTACTGCGACAGGTGCCCTTTATAGTTCCTCGAAAGTCAAATTTTACTTACTCTTTGAAACAATTAGGATTTACTATATGGACTGAGAATAGCTGATAACTTAAGCCTCCTAGTGCCGGCATAATTTTAAAATAGACATCGTCTTTTGACACATTTTGCATTCTTGACAAAATTCCATTCGTGGCAGTGCCGTTTGTTGATGGTTTCTCGGAGGCTGCCATTTTCGTCCATGACGTCATCAACATAAAAACTATAAATATATAATTATTTCGCGTCTAGAAACTACTACAGTTAATAATTAATTGTTCATTCTATATGTCATCACTATACTAAATATGCATAATATATTTGTTCCTTTAAATACATATTGTAAGCATTATTTTATCAATAAACTATGTCCTAACAACTTATTACAAATAGGTGTCAATCCCACTCACCCGACAGGGTACATGGATTAAGAGCATTTGTAGATCTAATTGTTTTAATAGTTTGTATCCTATACGTAAGTAATTAAGAATCAACTGTATGTGTCAATTGTGTGAAGATATATCTATGCGTTACTCAGCTAGAACTACGACAAGTAAATGCAAAGACAAACAACCAGCTTGACATTTTGTCGGTACCAAAATATTGTTGCTAGCAAAGTCTCTCAATATTGTTTGAAAGGCCAAATGTCCACTGAGTCCAGAAATGGGTGATTAGTATACAGAAGAAAAAATATATAATTATATCAAATGATGAACATGCTCTAGCCTCTGATATTTGTAGAAAAGGTATAGCATTCACATTTCCTCTGACCATAAATTTCGCTTTTATTACTTATGTATCTCCACAATAATCAATATTATATGCTTTCTCTTCAAATTTGAATACCGTGAAATCGGACTGTACAGCGACAATTATGTAGTGAAATTCTACTTGTAATAACACTGCGATTCTGCATCTATTTTCCCTTCGATTAGCTAGCTTGCGAGTCACAGAAAATTAACCACTTTTAAATCTAAAGTCAAGTTTAATTGGTAATCGATTGAAATTTGTTGTTTTTACCTTCACAGAATCGTGCGATTTCTTGTAATAAATATGTCTCGGTAGAGATAGTAGAACAACCGTTGAGTTTTAAAATACATTGCAACATTAAATTTCTATTAACAAATAATATAGTTATATCAAATCTTAATGTAAACCACGTGGTCTGTGTCATACCCTGTTCTCACCAAAATACTATTCAAAATATCCCCTAGAGCAGTTAAGCAAGTCTAGATTACTGGAGAATAGGGTATCAGAGGGTAAAGAATTTCAGGGGCTCCTTTAATATAAATATAATACCAATCAATATAAGTTATATATGATTGATTTACTTTAACCCTCTGAGACTATGGATAGTCTATAAACGACGCAGAGCATATGCGCATTATTATTCATAAGATGCGCACATTAAAATTGACGTAGTTTCAATTGTTTGCCTCTGAGTGATGTGCACACCCTATAATTTTCTGTCTGGTAGCCACTAGCCACGGTACACTAGCCACCACCCCAACTGTACCCATTGTAAATTAATTAAAAGATTACGTAATGAGGCGTTGATTAAGTGTGATCACTTAATTGGGTATTAATACAATATAGCACAGTAATTGTTGTCAAATACACATGGAATACATACCAAGCAATGAAAATCTGTTAATGCGTATAGATAATAATAAGTGTAGATCTATATATATATATATACTTTTTTATTTATTAATGCTTGCTTCTTATTAAGGTCACTAGAAGCCGCTTAACCCCAAGAGGTGTGTATTTGAACTAGTCGTCAGTCGAATAGCATGATGATTAAAAGACAACAAAAAGAGTGCGAGGTGAAAGGTTGTTGACAGGACGGTTCTTTTCATAAGGCCAGTATACATGAACATGTGACGAATTGTACAACGTTAGGACTTTGGCGTGACTGTAGGATGTTTCGACTGTAGTATGGATATATTTTGAGTGTGGTTCCAGTAGGAAAGGTTTTAAAATGCCCCGGAAACAATCGTCGGGCCGTAGCAGGCGAGATAAGACTGAAGTCAGCAAATGCATCAAATATTTGATGTTTACATTTAATGTCTTATTTTGGGTAAGTATGTGTGCTATTTTCACCAACAATTTCATTTGTATTTACACAGTATTATTGTACTATTACCATGAAATATGTTAGATCATTTATGTTTAGTAAGAAATTCAGATTTAATACCTATTAATTTTGCCATTTCTTTTTCATTTTCCTCATTTGTCTAGACACAAAATGGATGAAATATTTATGTCAAAAATAATGTAAAATTATATAAGATATTGTACTGTGAGATTGTACCGATGCTCAACGTTTTAAACTGCAATATTATGGATATTTCATATGCAATCATATTTTTTACTATGACACCTAGATCTACTCATATATTTGTCTATGTATTGTTTATTTTTGCTGTCAGTATTTATTACTGAAACACCAAGAAATATTTATAAATACATACATGTACGGAAATGCATGAATTTATCTGATACAGCTAATATCAGTATGATATACTATTCTATCACTTGCTGTGGTTTTTATATACTTAGTCCAGTTATGTTTCATCATGCAACATCACTGAAACTTTCAGTGAAAGATCATCAGTAAGTTTATACTCATATTAGTCATATATATTGTGTTCACCTTGACTTCATGGAAACTTTTATAGTGGTTGTAATTACTGTCCAACCTACAAACCACTCCTAAATTTTCACATAGGGTACACAATTTTTGTGGGCCTAATTTTCCATATATTCTTGTCTGAATCTGCATTCAGAAAAGAAGCAAGTAGTAAGATTTACTCTCGGATAATGTGGGTCCACCTGCACCCCCATGGGAATTTCGATGTACATGTACTGATGTGTGCGAGCATGGTGAGATTCTGCCTCAAGACCAGCCTGCTACAAGCTGTTTACTTTGAGCATCTTGTGTTGATAACACCAATTGCATTGACACAGGTTCTGTTGACTCTGAACAGTGGTGTGTATAGAACACTTAGCAGCGATTTCCTACTCATTCAAACCTTAAAATTGTATTGTGGTCCACATCTAAATATATCATCATGTATGGATGGAAAACCAAATATTCCCCAGCCTGACTATTTTTCTGTCTGTTTGTCTGTCTGTATCACGTTTGCATGTCTCGCTATTCCCCAGTACCTACAATACCTACATTGCCAACACACAGTACCTATACAGTACATCATCGTACCTACTTCTTCTTTAGCTACCTACCTAGTACCTACAGTACCTATCTACTTTTTGTATCTTATCTACCTATCGAACTACACAATATTTAATATACAATCTGAATGTTATGTCTTAGGAGTATCAGATAATACATGTATTTCTGGTAATCTGACCAACCCTATTAAAAGCGTGCAACCCTAAATATTTTTTTCAAGATTTTTTTTATTTTTATGATGCCGACCCTCGGCGCTCGTCTTTGAACAATAGAAATGATAGAAACCAGTTACATGTGGCTCGGAATTACAGATCTCTAACAGCAAGTGAATGTACCTTTGGAAATGCTTATTGACAAAAATAAAACATTACAATAGGTTGCCTACCCTAATGTTTTAACTACAAACCTGCCCTATTTTGAAAATAAATGTGACCGGAAACATACCTATTATTTAATTTCACCTTATTATCTATTCAACAATACTGAGAATTGCTTGCAGGTTTTGCTTACAAGAATAGATTTGTTGGCCCATAACCATGATCATTATGCTACATAGTTAATTTTCAAGAAACTGATCATAGTTATAATTAACCATGTTAACATGGTCATATCCTTCACTATCTTATTCTAAAGGATTTCATTATCAGATTGTCCTAGAACTTTGATTTAAATCATCTTTAAAGAAAATTGTGATTCATTCATTGATCCAATGTATGAATGAATCACCATTTGCCTTCAAGTATTAGAATGTGTTCTGATTTCACAACTATTTTATGAGCAATTCTTGAGATTTATGACATGTCTACAGACAATCAGCATGTTTCATTTGAAGTCGACCTCAAAGTTATTACATTTGAAGTCCACTTCAAAGTTATTATGATAATACACTGTATTCGGAATCTATTTTGAAAACAATTCTTTATGACTGTTACACACATCTTAGTTTATGTTAGAAAGTTACTCCAATATCAATGAATATATAGAAAACGTCTTTTAATGACCGTTACACATGCCATCTCAGATTATGTTACACAAGTAACATGGTAACCCTAGGGTGACAAAATAAATGACTGTACAAAATGTCATGTTATTACTCATAAAGGCATGTGTTGCCCGACTTCTTTGTTAATGGGGTCTAGAGAAAGGCTGTAAATATTAAGTGTTGAGAGTATCCGTCTGTAAATAGGACCATCTCATTTGTCATCTATTTAACCCTCTCCCTGCTGAATTAGGCACAGGTACAGCTCTTTAGGGCATCTCTGGTTGCTTACACTTTCCTGATCTGAGGTGTTTATGATAATATACTAATAATGGCTATTTTTAATGTGCCAAATCCACCCTAAGGCATGCTCAAAGTGACACATTATTATCCCCAGTCAATGGATCAATGTGCATTCAGTGTTCCTTTTCAGCTCCCTGGAAAGTATACACCCCAAGCTTCTGTTTCCAGCACTATAAGGTTACCATTAACATGACCATGGCATCATACTGGGTACCCATTCTCTGCTTATAGGGTGACACCAGAAGTTTCAGTATGGTTCAGTGTTGGGGGGCCTTCCCAGTTTCCTGGTATTCTTTATTCTTGGGGTCGGTTGTTACAGTAGATTGATATGTTGTGATAGTATTTAGTATCAATGCTTTTTAGCTATAGTGCACCTTTGGTTAGGCAGGTGGGCGTAAACTGTTGCCTCCAGCATTAATATTATTGAATGTGTACATTAGTACATTGAGATAATAATGTAGCACTAGGGTGTGGATCTGACACATTATGAATATTCATTATTATTACCATTTAGATAAAATTCTAGGAATCAAATATAAATACGCACATTATTATATATCACAATTAATCTGAGATTTTAAATTAATATTTGTAATATCTAGATTCTGTATGAAAATAAACTAAATATTTCTGCCTACGGTCAAATGACCTATTAGTATTACTCCTGTTCTGTCTGCATTGAAGAATGTTATTATCTGAACAAACAAATCCATGCTTGTTCACCCATTTCAAATATCATAATACATAAGATGCAATGTATGCAGTATGAAATTTAACCTGTACATATGTTATCATGGGTTTTCAGACCTTTATAAGAAACTATACATGTATCAACTTTGTATAAATCTGGTAAGACATTTATGTATTTAATTACATGATCCTGTTTTATGTCCTGGCAGTAATGTTAAATAGTCCTTGAATCGCTTGTAAGATAACTCTCAATAGAGTGGTGATCTTTCAGTGATCGGTCATTTTTATGTTCAGTGATCGATCATTTTGATGTTTCAGTGATAATATCCATGCTTCACTGTTCATGTTTTTTTGGTTTATAAATTGGAGTTTATACCGCTTTCAAGATTCTTTCACTTATATCACAGCTTGTCAGTTTAGGGTAGGAGGAAACCCACAACATCCATAGCACTGAATGTTGCACCTGCACGTACCTGCCAGTATAATGGTCATGTTGATCATTCAGTGATCATGTTAATGTTTCAGTCATCATGTTGATGTTTCTGTCATCATGTTAATGTTTCAGTCATGTTAATGTTTCTGTCATGTTGATGTTTCTGTCATATTGATGTTTCAGTCATGCTAATGTTTCAGTCATGTTAACATTTCAGTCATGTGAATGTTTCAATCATGTTAATGTTTCAGTCATGTTAACATTTCAATCATCATGTTAATGTTTCAGTCATGTTAATGTTTCAGTCATCATGTTGATGTTTCAGTCATCATGTTGATGTTCTTCTCACAAAGTTCACAAATTTATAAATTTACAAACTTTTTCTAATAACCTTGACTTGACAAGGAAGAAGACCACTGTCAAATTTCAACAACCATTCTTTTAAATTACAGTTTAATGTTACATTTGGGAAGTTTTGATCTGAGAATAGGCTCTGTCATTGTTTTGACGTTCACTGATTAAACATTGCCTCATGATGGTATAGATTTAACTTGCGTAAAGAAAGTTTTCGAAGTAAGATGCTCTCAGCAAACCTCCCCATTTCCGACAACGTGCGATGAAATCAGGATCTGCGGCCAGGTTGAAGTAATGGCAGTGAGATTTACACTTGACAGGCATGCGAGGAAGGATCCCGAGCAAACATTTCATGCTAAAAAACACAAGACAAAATATGAGGTGCTGGATTGTCTAACTGACATAAATATTGTGTAAATCCATGAGCCAATGTCAAAGCATTTTTTTTTTACCATATCAGAATTTCTGCACAGAATAACATAACAAATTTTTCATGAGACTTGAGTTTTACAATTTTGTTAGTAAAGAAGTATGGTCTGTTAGTACCAGCCGGTGCTTGCAGGCTTACTGCAACATTTAGTACTACAGATGTTGCGGGTATCCTCCTGCCGTATAGAAGTCGTGATATGTGAAAGAATCTTGAAAGCCGCTATAAACCCCAATTAACAAATAAAGAAGTAAGAGAATGTTCACTGTGTCTTCTTTTCATAACCAAATTGTAGGTCATGAAGTATCACCATTTGACAAAGCTGAACCATATTTCAATAAGATAATTCAGACAATTGGAACATAATAATTAACCTTCTTCCTGTTTTAGGCAACTGTAGATGCCATACAGAGCTGTGGCTATCATTATAGTCTTATAGTATTTATACACTGTTTTAAAGAACTAGTTTTTCTTTGCATTTTGCCTGTTTTTTTGGTGTTTTTTGTTTTTATCTATATTATAACAATGCTACTTAATACACGGTTGACCCTAAGCTTTATCAAATTATGGAGTCAAAATGACATTCAAGACATTATTTTAACTCAATTTTGATTTCTGACTATTTTTGACCTTCTACAATACAGGTAGTAGACTATGACATTAGATCAGCACTTAATAAAACAATAATAATAATAAATAATACCACAAAGATGTTTATCAGACATTATCTATTGATTGCTAGCGAATCTTTATCCTTTCCTTTACATCTTCACAGAGACTTGTTGATAACTTGTCATTGTCAATGTTGTTTATCAATAGTGCTTGTTGGGTGTTATAGATCATTGGATGACCAAAATGGATTCTATTGTATTTACTAGTACCGTTTCTATAGTCACCAACTTATTGAAGCCAACTTTGCAAACATAGCATGTTGTGTTCTAGAGACAAGTCTACTATAACCTGATAGCCGGAACTACTAAATTGCTGGCTGTCTTTGATCTGTCATTCTTTAATGAATTAGTAGTTTTTAAAATAATCACATTCGATTTGTAACTGTATTTTGTTACATGTAACCCTTTTAAGCTTGGTACATATTCCTCATATCCAATTTGCTGTCAATATGTATTTTTTTTTTTAAAGTCAACAGTATGACATAATATTTTGAGTACCTTTATTAAAACGAGCATCCACCATTCATTGGCAATACCGTTAATCTGCATTCTAGTGTCACACTGACCACTGCCATCTTGTATATTTAAGTATATGCAGAGCAGATTTGAGCAGGAACCAGTCTAGTCCATTGTGTGGGTTTCACAGAAGCAGTGACCCAAAATTCTGTATTCACCAAAGGCAGTGATGATTTATTTTTTATGTAGCAATATGTTTAATATATTTATTAAATATATATCTGGATTTTTTAAAATTAAGACATTGAAATTTGTGAATGCCTGTAACATTTTACTGTATTTTTCATCATACATATAAATTATGCAATAAATCATCCTATCTGGCTGTATTATTTAGACTGTTAAGTAATTTGTTTCCATTCACTGACATGTGCATTACATATGAGTGTTATATACAGGCAGTAGAATATAAACATGCCAGTTATTAATGATTGTTGACAATTTCCTTCCTGGCATTTTGATTCTTCTATGTCATTTTAAGGTCTGTGCTATGTTACCATCTATTAGCAGGCAGGTAGTAGCACAATTGTAAAACATTAGACTTTGGAGCCAAATCCCAAAGACACCGGGTTCAAATCCTGCCTTAAGAGCCAGGCATCAAGTTTCCTTTCTAATGCGATGCACTGTCTGTACTGTGGCAATGTAGTTGTCATCCTTGGTCTGTCAGTACCAGCCGGTGCTTGCAGGTTTACTATAATATTCAACACTATGGATGTTGCGGGTTTCCTCCTGGCATAAACTGACAAGCCGTGATAAGACTATTAAGAGTGAAAGAATCTTGAAAGCGGCTCTAAACCACAACAACAAGTAATAATAATAATAATAACAACTTCGAGCTCTGTGCTGCTATTTTGCCATCTATTGAACAAAATTTTAATAATAATGTAATGCATCTATTTATTCAAAGCCTCTAAATCTGCCAAACTGTATCAATCACTGAAAATAATTTTAAGAAATGTTACCATAAAAATATTGACATACCCAGTTTGGACAATTGTATAAGTATACACTATCTTCTCCAATTGTGTTCTAAATAGTACACAAATTACTTGTTTTTATACTTTAATCTGATAATATCTCATACTTTTATTTAATAAGAACATTAATGTTGGTAAAACATTAAAAATAATCTAAAAAAGCATAATTAACGCCATCATGTATATTTTTGCATGTGTCTGTTTATCTCTCCGACAGCTGATTGGTGGAGCGGTATGTGGGATTGGCATCTGGGCATGGGCGGAGAAGGACATGTTCCAGAACATTGGCAAACTGACCAACGTGACGGTGGAGCCGGCACTCATCTTCATCATCGTCGGCCTCGTCATGACCTGCATCAGCTTCTGCGGCTGTATCGGCGCTCTCAGGGAGAACACGTGTCTACTCTGTGGCGTGAGTGTCCACCAATCGCCAAACCCAGCCTCTTTGAATTGCTCTTCAAGCTTTAATAAGGATATTTATATGGTGCATCAACTCTACACCACATGCTCAAAGCGCATTTATACATTGAATATTATAAGAGGGGTATACTAGTATATATTTTGTGACATGTCAGGCATGCAAATAGATAATAGCGTAGATCCAGGTCGTTTCTTAATGATATATCTGAATGTAATGTTGATACCTGTATTATGTTTGCCTTGCTAAAGCTATATTTCTCGGAAATTTGTAGCACAGGAAATTGAGTCATGCCCAACTAAGTATTTTGTGGACCCATAAACTAGCGGTATACCGAGGGTTCACTGATTGGCCGATGGCTACTGTTTGAGTGACAGCTCATCATAGGTTATTGTGGAGAGGCTGGAAGGTTACCATGGTTACTAATAATAATATACAGCATTTAATATAGCGCCCTATATAGTTTTGTTAAAAAACTACCCTAAGGTGCTTATATACCATAACAGATCATTTGGTGCTTCATAAATCTTTTGAATGGAACACAGGAGATTCTGTCCCATCCAACTTTAAGTATAGCTGTATTGGCCAATGGGTACTGTCACTATCTGTTTGAGTGACAGCTCATGATAGGTTAATTGTTGAGAGGCTGGAATACTACCATGGTTAAATACCATTGCAAATCAATTGGTGCGTCACAAATATTTCAAATGTATATAGATAGTGGAGTTACCCTGTTGGGCAAGTCAGTAGAGTGTTAGATTCACAGTCAGACAACATGGGTTTGAATCCCAAGATGATCCTGTTACAAATGGTGCCCGATGTTTGTTCATGTTATTTCTGGTGGGATGTCCTCTCTGAAATATCCCACAGAGAATTCCTATAGTGACTGGATTAGTGACTTTAGTACGAGTCACCATGACCGTGTGGAGTGGGAGAATGTAGCCGTGTGTGATATAAAATGCTCCTACTGGTCTCAGCTCTTTGGCTAAGTTGGTAGAGTGTTGGACTGACATTCTGACAACTCTGATTCAAATCCCATGATCAACAAAGTCCTGTTATACACACATTACTGTGATGTCAGTGAAATACTGTGAACAACAGTTGAAAATCTCAATTCAGCTACTCTCACTGAAATCTCATTCACTCACTCTCCTGTGGCATGAGTGTCATACATCCTCTGCTAAAATTTTGGACAAATTCACAATTTTAGGATATCACACAAAATGTCAAAATAGTTATGTTTTTATCCAAATCCCAACTTTGATTTAGTTAAGAAAATATCATTTAAAATCCCCCAAAGCCACTAAAGGGTGTGTCTGTATGCTCATATTAGTGTCGTCTGTATTTTGAAATGTCAGCTTACTGAAGAAGACAAGATTACTGCCGGGATATATTAGTCAAGCAAGTGGGATAGCCGGGTCGTGTTTACACATCATGACATACATTCACGGGGATTTACACTGCGTGTCTGTCATGAAATATGTGGTGCTTATTTAACCCTTGTGCTTCTTATCTGCGTAGTATATGTAAATGCGTTTTTGTGTGATATTTACAAATTGGGTTGAATTTGCTGAAAGTATATTTAGTTACAACAATTTGTATAATGAACCAATAGAAAATTATGCATTTTTCAAATATTCATATATAATGCCATGCACATTGACTCAGAGGGTGAAAGTAAATAGTTTAAATATAAATTATATTGATTGGTATTATATTTATATGAAAGGAGCCACAGAAATTCTTTCCAATTAATCTAGACTTGCTTATCTGCTTAATTTATTATTTTTTATTTTTAAAAAATAAAATGAATATAAGGGAATTCCTACTTGATTATGATATGTAATATAAATTATAAGAAAGATTACATGACTTCCATGTCTTTTTGTATACTCGAGTAGTCAGTTAATAAGACCCAACTATTCAACTGATGGAACTGCCGACTAGAACATCTTCTATACATTTCAACCTCTGATTTTTTTTAAAGTATTTTTTCTATATAATGTGTTTGGTTCACCCTTGATTCATAAAATTTGAATATATCATTATTGAAATTCTAAATACCATTTCTGTTTTATTATTGGCATCTGACTTTATGAAACAAACACAGAAATAACGTAAAACTGTGTGTGTATATATAAACAGTGAATCAATACTGCCTAGTCGAAGGGTAATGCATATAGCTCCAAAATTCACTATAAATAACACTGTTTGTTTGTTTGTTATTCCCACCCACCAAGATCTAAAACAAAATCAATTAAACAACCAAATTTTACATTATAATTTAGGGTTATTTCAAATGCTAATTTTGTATTTTTCTGAAAAAAATTAATGTCCATGATTAAAGAGTAAATTTTCCAAAAGGGTTATATTATCTGAATAGTGTGGATAATACATTTAATATATACTCTAGTATCACATTCACAAGTTGTATATTGAATCAATTCATTTCATCCCTAAATAAACAAATATTCATCTATGAGAATATTCAATGCTTTAACATTATGGTATCTATGCTATTGTTACAAAAACAGAAAGAAAGAAAGAAAAGACTATTAAAATGAGAGCGGTTATTTGTACATCACATTTGTCACTCAGACTGAAGTAAATGTTAGCATTTCCTGACTGTCTGGCAGTTTTGTGCTGTAGCATTATCACCCACAAAACTCTGTCGACCTTTGGCTTAAATTCAACTCTTTACTCGGTAAATGCACGGACCACATAAGGACCACATAACAAACTGGACACAAACACTAGTGTATCACCAGCAACCAACACGGCTCAAACCAGATTAGTATTTTAGAGTGCCAGACATACTTTAATAACTCCTTTTATCGGAAATTTTGTTTGTTTTGGAGTCCATTGACAACGACCAGATAGTCTTCGGATTTAGGAATTGTAAATATGAATATTTTTACACACTAATTCCGCACTTAACTTCCAGTTAATGATTGATACTTTGATCGGTACTGGACTCTACATTCACTTTTTTTATATTTTTTGGAGGCACTTGTCCCTCTGTCCTGTCGGACATGAAACTACTTGCCCTGTAGGTAAATTTAGGGCTTAATCTGGGCTATTTCACTTGTCCGATTCTGGATAATACCTGCCCCAGACAGGCAGATAATCCTTACTGTCAAGCCCTGCAGTATAGGATATGGCTAAAGTGTTTTGCACATGTGACATTGTTCAGTGACAAAAATTACCATAGCAGATATCATCATGAAATATATTTAAGTTGTCATGTAGTGTAATAAACACAATGGACTGTGCCATGAACTAGCATAGTTAAAATATATGATATATCTCGGCCCTGAACAAGTATATTTTAAATATGTGACCCTGCTCTGAACATACTGAAACAGTATACAATGATTAAATACTACCGTATATCTGTTTGCTTGCATTTTATGGATGATCAGGAGGTACAACAAATTTAATCAGTTAATTGCTAACATTTATGATTCCTATAATAATAGTTATGTCTACATACGTGTCTAAAAAGCTTGTAGCAGCTAAGCTAATGAGTGTGACAGTATTTAATAAGTGGCAACACCATCAGAAAAGTTGTATTACCGGTAACTGATCTATTTTATGGAAATTTAGATAAAAGATCATGCTTAAAAGTAGTTTTTATTACTTATATTTTAAGATATTTGTATCAGATTTGTGTGTGGGTCGGTGGTAGTGCAGTGGACTACAGAGCCAAATGTTCCAGGTTCAAATCCTGGCCCGGTGGCTCGGCATCAATGTTTGCGAAAGTTACCTTTCTGACGCGATATTGATAGGATGTAGTGTCTGTAGAGTGGCAATGCAGTTGGTGAAAGATTCCCCCTGTGACTTAAAACAATAACTCACTCTCTTGCTTCAGATGTTATGATGTCCATGGTAAATCCTAGACACTGTTTTCAGCTGGGCGGATTTGAATTTTGGATAAATAGTTAAAGTTTATAAATATTTATTAAAGTAACAATTGTACCTTTTGTCTTGTTTCAGTTTATGGTGTGCTTGGGATTTATATTTGTGTGTGAAATCACAGTGGGCATACTGGCCTTCGTCTATAAGCCATGGGTAAGTACTAGTACATCGTCTATAAAACATATCAGCAGTTTATGTCCTATATTAAAAGTCGTATATGGGTGAAATCCTGCTTTGACGAAAAACACCAATTGAAATTCCATAAAAAAACTTTTTGTATTTTTATAATATTAAATATATAAGTACTAGTACTTGTTTATTTTGTCTATAACCCATGGATGAATATGTAGTCTATATACTATTAATAAAATACTAGTATATTGTATACAAGCCATGGGCAGGTATAATGTATTGTCCATATTATCCATTTATTAGGAAAATGCTATCTATTCTATCTATCACGCCCCCATTCCACAGAATGATCGCAGCACTACAAGAGTTGTAGCTCCATGTTAATTAATGGAAGTTACATCTCTCGTAGCTCTACGTTTGTACTGTGGAACGGGACCCAGGGGCGTAGCGGAAGGTATTTCAATGTGGATTTGAATTAAATCAATTTACAAATTGAATTAACCCAAGGCGCAATTATGTCTATGGAAATAGCTATAAAATTAACGTGGATTCATCTGCATCCCTGTGTAGAGGCAGCTACACCACTGTCTACTATATCGAGAAACTACTTAAACATTATTATAATTTGACAAAGTCATGATACATTAATGAGAAAGTAATTTTATTATGTTATTTAGGTGAGAGAACAGATTGAAAGTCAAGTGACGAATATGATCGTGAACTACAGAGAAGATGTAGACTTGCAGAATTTAGTGGACTGGGTCCAGCAAGACTGGGTAAGCAAAACACTGTTAGCACAGGGCCAGTTCCACAGAACAATCGTAACGTTACGAGAGTCGTAACTCCTGTACGTTAGCATGGAGTTGCTAAGAAGTTACGACTAATAGCGCTACGATTGGTCTGTGGAACGGGGGCCACTATGAAATGCTTCATTTTCAAATATTGTCAATAATTAATGAGTGCTTGTATCTCAATTTATAGAATATCAATACACCCACTATTTACCAATTGAGCTATAGCAAAGCCAAACCCCCTTGAAATGTACATCATATTTTGCCACGTGCAAACAGATGATGGCGTCGATCCAGAACAT
Source organism: Lepetodrilus schrolli (assembly GCA_032361225.1). Taxonomy (NCBI): domain Eukaryota; kingdom Metazoa; phylum Mollusca; class Gastropoda; order Lepetellida; family Lepetodrilidae; genus Lepetodrilus; species Lepetodrilus schrolli. The sequence continues at coordinate 43,256 of JAUTBT010067690.1, forward strand.
CGTTTTTATGATAACATTTATACCTGAAGAGTCGCGTATGGGTGAAATATTCCTGCTGCGACATAAAGCACTAATTCATCATCTTATACAAAGTTATCACCTGTGTTGTGCTTGATTTTCCAAGATATGCTTGACGACATATGGCTAATTTAAATATAATCTGGTCACGCCCAACTTTAAGTATACATATATTCTGATTGATCGATGGACTAATTAACCTATCACAAGCTGGCAGTCTCCCAGGTAGTGATAGTACCTGTTAGCCAATCAATCAGAATACAACAATCATGGGTTTGTTTACATATTTCATGGTCAAACATATTTTTACATGAAATTATGTACATTTGATGTGTCTACACAAGTATATTGGGTAACCAGCTGCGTTTTCCGCATAACCCACTGGTTTTCAATATTTCATATTTTATTATTTTTTAATATTAATAATATATGTAGCTTTATTGGTACCAGTGGTTGTGAAAGGTTATTTTGACCTTGTTCAATTATTAAAGGTATGCCCCTTAGTCTATAAAATTGAGACATTACAGTACAATACCAACTGATTATTTGTTTGGTACCGGAAATGTAAACTGCAATGTAATTTTACCTATCCTACAGCGGTGAAAAGATATTTGGAGGTACAAAGGAGATTATATGTATGCTAAGTGCATGTACTTAGCAGTTTTTACTCCAATTGGGTCCCAAACGACAACTTAATCTGATTGTATGCCTTTAAGTTGGGAATAACTTGATTAAAACATGTGGTACGTGTCCAACATACAATACATTGCAAGGTAAGCATAAAATAGATATCGTGTATGGAAGAAATGCCAACAGGAATGTTCGGGGTCTACATTAAGGTTTGTTTGCAAGCAAATAGCATATGAGAAAGCTTGGCCTACATGTCGATGGAGCGTGGCTTCGCGATAGGTCATTTGGAAGATTGACAACTCATGATAGGTTAATTGCAAATACAGGTCCTTGAGACTCCATGCTTTCCTGATTTTAATTATTATTTCCCTTGTCTTCCGAATGAGTTATCAATTATATCGGCCATGTTTTGTTGCAGCTGTTTTGTTGTGGAGTGCACACGTACCAGGACTGGGGTAACAACATGTACTTCAACTGCTCGTCCCCTGGCGTCGAGGCTTGTGGGGTGCCTTTCTCTTGCTGCAAACCCACTGATGTGAGACATTTTACTTTCAGTTTTGAGACATTTTACTTTCCGTTTAAAAATAGCAATAATAATAATAATAATAGGCAACAATTAAAAGTACAGTAAAATGAGATGGTCTATATTTATTATTCAACAGATTTTAATAGATTTGTTTTCAATCTGTGGATAAATATAAACAGGAATTATTTTTGTTAAATCCTTGTTGTTTTTTATGTTTCAGGACGTTATAAAGAACAGACATTGTGGATATGGCATGAGGTCGCCATTACAAGTATGTACAATTCAGGAGGCCATTGCTCAGAGCAATTTTAGCTACAGTTGATTGTAAGTCAAATTTTAGAAACCAGCTACAATGTAAGTCTGGTTGCATGAACCACATTTTTTCACTACAATAGTTTTAGCTAATCATATTATCAAGCATTGTGGTGACAAAAGTGTTTTATGCAATGGACTTACAATTGTAGCAGGTTCCAAAATGTTTGACTTACAACAATTGTAGCTACAACTTTACTGTGCAACGGGTCCCTGACGTTGAGACAGCCTCTCTTTCATCATTTCATCACTGTTCATTTGCATATTAAGGTAAAAGGACAAGGATCTCCAATATTTTCTAACAGTACATTTAATTATATTCTCTATGTCACCCAAGTCACGTATGGGTGAAATATTCCCTCTGTGACGTAAAACAATAATTCACTCACTCGCTCTCCAATAAAACATTTTTTATATTTCTGTTAGGGGTGGTAAATGATCAGCACTTTTAGAGGAGATATTATTCATGCATGTCTCTTTAACATTTCAATGTTTATGTCATTACAGGATATAGATAGGACGACCAAAATATATACAACTGGCTGTCTTCCGTCGGGGGAGAAATGGCTTGAAGTCAATCTTATCCCTGTTGCAGCTGCAGCAGTCAGCATCGCTCTATTACAAGTAAGTCCATACAGGCAGCACCCTGGGGCTGGTGGTAGCACATTGGTAGAACATTTGGACTTCAGAGCCAAGGACCCTGGGTTCAAATCTTGTCCTGGGAGGCCGGCATCAATGTGTCGCAAGAGTTACCTTTCTGACGAGACATTGATAGGATGCACTTTCTGTCCCATGGCAACGCAGTTACCCTTGGTCTGTTAGTACCAGCTGGTGCTGACAGGTGGTTACTGCAACATTCAGTGCTACAAATGTTACGGGTTTCCTCCAGCCCTAAACTGACAAGCCGTGATATAAGTGAAATAATCTTGAAAGCGGCTCTAAAACCTTATTTAAAAAAAATGTTATAATAATAAATCATGTATATGTGTTTAATTTTCAAAACTCGCCAAAAATAATTTCATTAAAATCTTATTTTCATTACCACAGTCAGTGGATCGGTGTGCAATCATTTGACCATCTCATTTTACAGCATTAAACTGGTTAACATTCTAGTGCCTGAAATGACTGTTTGGGTTGTATACTGCCCAGTGTGTTGAGAAGGTGAAATGAGTGCTCTGTGATCCATTAATCTGGGTAATAATAGTGTAGTGTTTTGAGAGTCTACCCAATATAAATATCAGGCATGGCAATATTCCGCAGATCCACAGAAGTCAACCAATATATTTATCCATTGGTCGATGCTTGGGGCTTTGTAGCCCGGGCTTGTTTTCTGCTGAAATCACAATTGCCATGTCTATTGCCATGCCTGAATTATACATTATTACTATTATTATTATTATTATTATTATTATTAATACTAGTATTCACATATATATAAACAATCTCGCATTATTTCAGATATTTGCTATCTGCTTTGCTCAAAACCTGCGCAATGACATCCAAGCGCAGCGCGCCAAGTGGGGATGACATGAATCAGGGGGACACGAGTTACTGCCCAGACACCACACTATCGAGGATCCACACGGTCGGCGCCACCATCGCCGCGACCACCGACGACCTGCCAACGAAACGCTACTCTCCTAACGAGTACAGATTACTTTTATATTTTTCTGGTTTGGAAGTAGTACTAGCGAAGGCATCTGGAATCTTTTTGTATAAAATTTAGAGAAAAGACACCCTGGTTTGTTGACCAATTTTTAAGATGTTATGAATCATATTTTCATTACAAGCGATTTCGTTTCTTTTTATTCACTCTTATCATCTATGTTATCCACACTTCACCTCAGGACAGCAAAGATTTTGATTTCTGCTGAAAATAATATCTCTATAGCAATTGATTTTTTTTTCTAAGATTATGTTAAGATGTATCTTCATATTTTTCATTTTTTTTTATTTAATTGATCGGTTGATAAGAAAATATGTTTCAATATTTTATTTTTTTTCACGGAATTAACATTGATAATAGCGGAAAATTCCAGGATTGAAAAGTTGCATCGTCGTGTCTTGGGTTATTGTGTCTCCCACGGAATATGCAGAGAATACCTGTTTATTCTTATATAAATATAACATTTATTTATTCGTTTGATTATGCATATACATGTACGACAAAACAGCATCCTGTACAGAAACGAAGATCACAAACTTCATTATGTTGTAGATCGCGCGTTTAAGGGGAACTTAAATATTAATGTTTTGAAATCCGTTTTCCACTCATTGTATAAAGTCCATTATAGACTGTACCCATGTATACTGTGTATACACATTGAGAAATTACGATTGATATTTTCATGGACGCTCAAATATAAAACTTGTGATTATTGTTTTGGATAAAATTCAATTACTTGTGTAAATTTACTTAGTTAGAAGTCTGCACATTGAACTAATTTTACTACTGTGTATTGTGTCCAGTAATCGCATGTTAATATAGAGTAATGTTATCCTGTGTATGTGGCACTATGATGCATGCATGCTAATAGTTTGACGAGTTAAAGGTATAGTACTACAGATTATAGTGTTTTTTATTTGGTCACACAGTTGAATGTTAAACAAGTTTCATATTAACTTAGTAAACCATTCCTATATATTTCCCAGTCAGTGATACATAATTTTGCAGGTTGCATCAAATATGTGAACTTCAAATACTAGCAGCAGTTCTAATTTGTGATGCTGCTTTATGAAGGTTAGTACTATTCCTTCAAGCAAGTGGGACTAGAGAGCCAATTATATCCAGTTTGAATCTCATTATGGGCAATACATTTTGTCTCTCTGCAGATACCTCATATCTGGTATTGACATCTCATATCTGGTATTGATATCTCATATCTGATATTGATATATCTGGTATTGATATCTAATACATGGTATTGATAACATCTATCTGGTATTGACATCTAATATCTTGTATTGATATCTAATATCTGGTATTGATTTCTCATATCTAATATTGATATCTCATACCTGGTATTGATAACTCATATCTGGTATTCATACCTTGTATCCGGGAAGGATGGACTGCAATGTTTTCATATCTTGTCTCGCTAAGTATCGCTCAGACCCTGAAATTTCCTCTTAACACCTATTTCTTTCAGGTTCTCCTACAATAAGCATCTCAATAAAATATTGTGTGAAATAGTAGAAAAGTCGTATTCGCTCTAAAATGGTTTTGAGGTGTCTGTGGACAATTTCACATCTGAAATATTTGTACATCATTCAACACAAACTGATGATTTATTGTTTGTTTGTCCATTCACTTCATGAATAAATCTCAATGTAATTAAAATCAGATATCAACTTTCACTCCACATGTATTTGATCCATGAATGTCCAAAATACCTGATGACTGTCAGTTTCATATCTGATTTTAACGAGATTGAACAAAACATTTGATATGGAACATATATTTTCATACATGTGAATGTGTTTGTTATTTGAAGGTATTTAGACTGGATGTTTACTTTTCTAGGTGATGTATTGTGTGCCGTAGAGTGAACATTTACACCAAATATCAGATCATTTTGTAAATTTAGCATCCCTGTGTATATTTTCTACTGACAATATGATATTTAAGGTATTATTACCATTTGCAAATTCAGGGTCCCAATCCACAAAGCTACAGTATCTTATCTTTACAAATGATTGTTCTTTACAAATGATTGTTCTTTACAAATGATTGAAAGATGAGAGAGGTCACTATCCTCATCTTACAATCAGTTTACAATCGATAGTACAATGTACAGTGTAGCAGTGTAGGTTCCGACCCCAGAAATTGAAAATATGTCTTCAGAAATTTATTATCTACTGGTATGTCAATAGTTTTACAAATATCTACACCTATTGAGTTATACGGTGAAATTTGTCTTGTAAATTGAACCCATGATAAAGATTTAATCATGATGTTTAATTGTTGTCTCGCCATTTTGTACTCATTCTTGTTTTATATTACTCTCATTGTGCTATATTTCACAAGCTGTAGTGGTCTTGACAAACCAAAATATGTTTGCATTAAAGGCCTCTTGTCAGTTTGGGGAAAGGAATCGAGATTTTGTGTGTTCAATTTCAAGTAGTTGTTCAAAATGTTATGTTTTTGGCGAAGTTTTCCTAAGATATATTTGGTGCCAATATCTATGGATAAAACAGATAAAGCAGATAGTGCAATGTTGATTTATTTTTATTTTTTTATTGCTTACGGTAGTGCTAAACCAGCAACAGCTGCAGTAGGAATTTTACTTATTGTAGAAATAGATAACTTCTTATATATGTTTCTTATCAATCCATGGCTTGAACAAATAGGGTGCCTAAGTAGGTCAGGTCTATTTTTTCGATTTTCCAAGAATTTCCCAAACAAGAGTACTAGGCATTGGCTTGACAAAACTCCAGATAAAATCTTAGTACGCCGTTTTCGGATTTTGTGCTTAAATTTCTATTCGATTCAGAAATGAATCATGTTGTTCAGCATGTGTTCAGCATGTGTTCAGCCATTCATGTGTGATAGATCGGGATACAACGTAATGTGCGTAAACAAAACACCAGTCACGCACACAAAAAGTTTTTATAAGGATTCCGGGTATTTACTAAATAGTATGTCGCGGACAATCTGTATAATATATATATATATATCAATTTGGCATTACATTGTCAGTTTAAGGACAGGTGGTAGCACAGTGGTAAAATGTTGGACTTCGGAGCCAAAGGTTCCAGGTTCAAATCCTGCACCAGGCGCTCGGAATCAATTGCCTTTCTGACACGATATTGATAGGATGTGCTGTCTGTAGAGTGGCAATGCAGTTATCATCATTGGTCTGTCAGTATCAGCCAGTGCTCACAGGTTTACTGCAACATTTAGCACTACAGATGTTTTGGGTTTCCTCCTGCCCTAAACTGACAAGCTGTGATATACATGAAAGAATCTTGAAAGGCTCTAAACCCCAATTTAATAAAAACAACATTGTTGGTTTTGGTTTGTAGGCATTATCCATTGTTATTGTATTTGATATTTGGAGACATTTAATACACTGTTGTGAAAGCATTGAATTAATGATATTTAATGCAGGCAGTCTATGTCATATTAGAATAGTATTCTTGTGTAATGAAGGTTGTTTCATTTTATTTTTGAATGCAGTTAAATATGGAGTTATTTCCCTTTGTTGTATGAAAAGAGCAGGGAAGGAACTACAAATGTATTTTTGGTTATTGGAATTTAAGAACCATTATACAGGTCAAAGGAAATCTTGAAAACAAAAACATACCATAAATAGAAATTGTTCAAAATTATCAGACAATGATCCTACAAAATATTACATTAACTGATATGGAAATTTTGTTGTACATTCTAGTGTAAATATCTCAGTGGAAAAATATCATTAAAGTATATTCTTGAAGAATTGTTTAATTGCATTAGACATGGGTTTTTCATTTTCTGAAAAACCTACAGATTTGGAAATCCTAAAGCAATGTTTATTTATTATCACTTTATTTTTTTCCACATAAATGAAAAGTTAAAAACGCAGTGAGAGAATGCAGAATACCGGCAACATACCTCATTATACAAAGTTGTGAATGTATGAACTCGATGAACTCATCGTATTTACAATATTTAAAAATTAATATGCATATTCGATATGAATCAAGATAAGTTGCTTTCATGGCTTGAATGTGTAGAAACTTTCTATGCAAATGTCATATAGCTCTTTTACTGGTCGTAACTTTCATTTGACTTTGTGAAGTGAGAAGGAAATAGTTGGTTTTTTAACTGCCATTCATACAACTAGATATATTCATTTTTCAAAATTTGTTGATAACCAATCCAAAATCAAAGGCATTTTCCAGTCAATTGGAGATTATTATTTTTAAGGAATACAAAAATTATAGATAGTTCTATCATGATAGTAGACACTGTAGATGAGATTTGTTGAATTGATGTTAAAACCACATTATGCTCTGCTTTGAAGATTTCATTCAAATTTCTATAGTAGATTTTTCAAAATAGGGGTATATATTATCACGACTAAATTACGTTGAAAATACAACTTAGTTTGGGTGAACTATTCCCGATGCGATTAAAAACACTAATTCAATCAATCAAAACAACTAAAGACACAAAACCAGATGAATGTTTGCATTTAAATATGGTTGTGTGGGGTAAAAATAATGGTGTTATTGTAAATACATAATCCATTGTTGAATGCCTGCACACTATATACCAGACAAATACGATTATCAAACCGAACACTTCATGCTATAAACTAGTTAAAGATATTACAAGGGAGTCGTTGTTTATTTTGTAGCTCTGTGATATATCAAATCTGATCTGAAACATGTACAAATTGCTTATTTTATTTTTGCTCAATTCCTTTTTACTGCTTTAATTTAATAGTATCAACTTTGAAATTTCATTCATTGCATGATTAAATTGACATTTACTTTCCAAAATTTAATATCAAATCAAAACAAAACAAAATCTTTGTTCAAATTCTTTATGGTAATCATTTCAATTGAATTAAAATAGTTATATTTTGATTTCTAATTGATGTGTTATTAAAGGTTTATCCAATCAAAATAGTACATACATCAATGAAGTGGTTGTTTAACATATTTCTTTTTTTTAAACAAAAAAACATACACACTATACCAAACAATGTTATTTATCATCGCCATGCATTTCAACCATTAAAACTTATTGAGAAAATCATTATAAACGCCAAAAGAAATAATACCCAGTCACAAGATAAAGAGATTTCATTCTACATTTTGTGCATAGAAAATTCTTGTAATTAGTTATTGTTATAGTCATTGGGCTCGGTATGACTAGCTTTACAATTATTGTTTATCCTACATGTAAAACCAAATGGTTAATGACATCTTTGACCAGATGTTTCAGTTAGATATTTTTACTTTTACATATTCTCAATTTTCAAGCAAGTATAGTACTAATAGGTTTTTCTCTGTTAAATTTGTATACAAATGTAAAATTGATTACATTTTAATTAAGAAAACTCTATGTCATAACCTAACTATTACAATGGTTGCAATGGATAATCTGAATAAAAATAATGAAAAATAATAATAGCTATGCTACAGCACACAAGTTTTCATAAACTTTGAAAAGGAATGGTAATTTTAACAAAAAGGGTTTTGTACACAGTACTGGTAGTTTTTGCATCTGTGAAATAATCATTTAGGTAGCCCCCTGTCCAACATGGCATAGCTCTGTGATAACCCTAACTTTAACCAGGTAGAAAGTCTATAAGTCTTTTTTATAAAGGTTAAAGTTATGGTTTAACAGATTTAAGCCATTTTCTACAGGCTTGCTCAGTTTTCCAAAGAGATTGTAGCAATAGAATTCTTGATGTGTTGACATGTTTGCAACAAGAGCATGTGATAGTCCTTGTAAAATATGTTGATGGATTTTTGCCTCATTTATTCGTATGACTTTTTGCTTTATAGAAAAATCGTAAAAAGAAATGTATTAAAAAATCATTTTTTTACAGTAATTTTTATGTTTAAATTGGCATCCAATCTCGTTCATAAGGACTAATGTGTTAATTGTTGTGCTACAATCACTTTGTGAAACTTACCCTAAGGCAGAATAATTTAATGTTCTAGTCAATTTAGAACACTGAATGCATGTGGTATAGTATTCACATTCTTGTAAGCAAATTATTTCCTACCAAATAATATTCTGCTTTTTAACAGTGAGATGCAGATAGTGGCAGCAAGGTACACCTATACATAGTTATTACTTATATTTGGTTGTGTTATTTCCTGAAACATATACTTTCGGCATCCATATTTATCATACATTGTTTGTTAGATTTCCATCTGCTGAATAAACTTCTTTCGTCTATATTTAGTTTGTTGAATTATTTCTACCACTATAGCACCTCGATATAAGGTGATTCCGTTTTGGTGTTTGTTCCGACGACCTTTCGTGAACTTTGCTGTTTGCCAATGAGATATCCTTTTGCAAAAATCTATATGCACTGTGGACTAGTACACGTCTATATTGATTATATATAGTGCGCTTGATCTGTATACTATGCGACTGTTGGATGGAGAGAGTGGTTAATTACAGAATAACCTATGAGATACGAGTGAGCAGGAAAAATATATCCCGAGTGAAATTAATGTTCACAGTTTTGAGCTTCAGCGAGGAACTTTGAACATTAATTTCATGAGGGAAATATCTTCCACAATCACTCGTATCGAGTGGGTTATTCTAATTATTGGCAAAATATAGATCCATTGAGTATGTCATTTAAATCGTAATACGTGATGCCACTTCATTTTTATAATGCAAATAATTTAATGGGTAACACAAGCATAGAAATGCACATCATTGCAAATAATTTTAAGTGAGTAAGAAATTTCAGTTTGGTGTGCGTGGACCGTGCCCAGCCGAATAATAGAGCAGCTAAAGGACAAAATTGTTCACATTGTCAATTCTTTTTATTCTGTGCCATATCAGGCCTCAGACCACAATTAATTTCTTTCTTTGTTTCTTAGTAAAAATACTGTACCTACAATAAACTTGCTTGATGTTTTACTTCTTCGGTACACATTTGCTGATATTTTGAAGGGGGTGTCGACCGGCTACTTTTGCGACCATTTTACTCTCCCTGAGTGGTGCACTTGACACATGCGCTAATAGAGCCAGAGCACATTTTAATGCAGACTATGGTGAAATTAAGCCATTCTTCAGACACTATTAAGTCTCATCTGTCATTCTAGCTACAAAACTATACAAAAAACATTACCTACAATCAAAATACA
>JAUTBT010067691.1:0-32567 GCA_032361225.1 Lepetodrilus schrolli
CTACTCTACAGAGTGGCGATATAAGGATTTCTCGTCACTGATATATTCCGCTATCCTACTGCCAAGTATATAATAAAATGCTAGTACACATCTTCAGTCAAACCACAGATAATTAACCTTATTATTACAACACGTGTGCGTGAAACTGATGAGTATCTTGTAGCAATAATACATTTCATGTTTAAGTTGAGTGTGTTTGTATATGTGTGTATACATGTCAACACATCAACGGCGACATTGGTATATTTAGGTTGTCGATTAAGATGCAGACAAGTATAGTCACGCCGGTATCACGGGGACTATCTGTGAGAGCTCTATTCAGCATGTCTTCGATACATCGCCGACTTATGAACTACAAATTATAAATACGTCGCTTTAACTTTCAGATCTGGCATGTGTGTAGAACACCGAGAACAACACCAGAGACTGATGGTCTGGAATGTGAAGCATTCTGATCGGGGTTGATACACGTTTATCTAAACCAGGTCGTTCCCCTTTCCCGCTTCAGATGCCACACATGTTCGGCCTATACAACACACTCTTGTCTAGAACTTCTCACGACTGGTGCCATATGGCTGATACAAATTGCCTGTCTCGAGTCAATACGTTGATAACGCAGCCATACCATTAAGTATTTAAACTCATATTCACGGCACATTTGATTGTATAGTTATGCCTAACTTTGCCGTTACTAAAATTCATTTTCTAGTGAGATTCTACAAGACGGATCTGTAATTCCTTGATAGCAATGGTAATTAAAATACATAGAGATTAATACACTCGCTAGTATGTCATATTGATTTTACGACACGAGTGATTCCCAAGTCATTAACTTTGGAATCATGAGTGTCGTAAAATCAATATGACAAACTAGCGAGTGTGTTCATTTCTTTATCCAACAACTCTTGAACGGAAATTCATACAACTCAAACGTATTCTCATGTGGAAGTCAAATAGGGAGTGGCGGATGAATACGTCTATCACGATGACAGGCGTGGGAAAAATTGTGCTGCAAAGCCATGTAACCAGCCAATGAAAATCGTTCCAGGTGTTATGCACTACTGTGCAAGATATGATACTTATGTCATGAGTTATCTTGAACCATATGTTGGATAAATACTAATACTTATACTAATACTAACACAGCACGTCAATGTTATTTGATGAAATGCGTTTTTCATGATTCATTTCGCGGGATATTGCAGGTCACACTATACATCTTTCCACGTGATCACTTTCGATGAATGTCTAAACTAAGGTAGGGTACGGACATTCTGGCAGGGGTGATCCATTAACTACTATATAGTGTTAATTTGGACACATTATTAGTACTTAGAATTCGGCTTTGTAAGGTTAAAGTTCTTAATAAAATACTCAAATATGATGTAATTACACGTGATGCTACCACCTTTTACCAGTAGGTTTTCTTTATATTGTTCCGATTGGTATTTACTAGTGTACGCCTCTATGTACTAGTTTACAGTATTCAATATATGTAATAATGATTCCATAATCAATAGTGTTGTAATCAATTACGCCTTTTAGTATTTCTCGTGCTTAGGTGAAATGTACACGTTTTCGACTACGAGTTCGCCCTCTCGATAAAACTGTTTGTCGGTAGTTTTCAATGGTTTATTACATTAAAATGATTATATTGAATAATTAGAATAACCCACTCGATACAAGTGGTTACGGAAAATTTGTCCCTCGTGAAATTAATGTTCAAAGTTCCTCGTTGAAGCTCGGAACTGTGAACTGTAATTTCACTCTGGACATATTTTCCGTAATCACCCGTATCTCGTGGGTTATTCTCTAAATATAATGGCCTCCACATCTTATTGTTATTCAACAATGAACTACTATTCACTAGAAGTATGCATTAAAAGCTGCTTCTGTTCGCTGTCATCCAATAGTGGCCGATATATGTAGATGCTGTTTCTTAATATCTACTAATAAAGCTACTATTCGCTATTATCCACTATGCTTTGCTACTGTTCAAGGTAGGGTATCAATATGGTGTGACAGATCTGGCGACTGTCTTAGATCAGGGTGTTGACAGTCATCAAGACTCGCAGACTGCAGTGAACTAATTAATCTGATCTGTCAGGGTTTTGTCACGATCATCTCAGGGAAACAAAATCGAGAATGGTTTAACTAGCTGTTTTATCCACTAACCGTCTTGTCGTGATAATTATGAAGTGAACCGTTCATAGGTTTTATATATGCTAACACACGTAGCTGCTATGAATTCTTCTACCCATTGCACTGCTACCAAATTACACTACGTCATCGCATTTACAAATTGAAGACAAGCATGTTATACGGTCCGAATCCCAAAGAAACTAACACATATCTTCAAGTGATCAATATATCTTAGAAATGCCAAATTGTTATTATAACTGGTAGAGATTTCCCTCTGGAACCAGACACAGTTTTTTCCATGGACAGATCGAACCTCGGACATTTTTTGTCGACCGAGATTTCCCGCTAGAACAATATCAATTGTCCTACTGATCGAACCTGAGAGACATCCCGTCGACCGATATCTCCCACCAGACCGACGCACCTTACAACATGATGGCATACCCCCTGAAAAACTTAGACATACATATTTCTATTGACCGACATCTCCCACCGGAAGCGCACATACATATTCTACTGATCGGGGTTGGTCACAGGATACTCAAACACACTCAGGACATATTAGACTCACTTTGCACGAGTAGGCTCCAAGTGAGTCTGTAGTGGAAACTGAAGCCCATTTTTCTGATGTTACAACCCATTATGACGGTGTTCCTGTTAAGAGATGCCATTATACTCGTCAATGACAGGCTTTCACCGGATCCTGTCCACATTTTCTGGTCGCCGTACACAGTTGGTTTTCAAAGATGACGGTAATCGTGCAGTCCAGGCCTACTATAGACGAGCTGTTTGTCCTGACCCAGAGCTTTGGCCATTACACTGATTCCTACACCGCTAGTACACTTGACACAAAGCAATCTACTCTGTTATACCAGCTTTACACACTTAACGTAATGCATGGCCGTATGAATATGTCACGGTCCACATATTTATCGGGACGATGCCCTATTCAGAACATTGTAAGTCTGTATTACCAGTGATTACAAGGTATTCCTTTCTTTGTATGTCTGTATTACCAGTGATTACAAGGTATTTCTTTCTTTGTACGTATGTATTACCAGTGATTACAAGGTATTTCTTTCTTTGTATGTCTGTATTACCAGTGATTACAAGGTATTTCTTTCTTTGTAAGTATGTATTACCAGTGATTACAAGGTAATTCCTTTCTTTGGAAGTCTGTATTACCAGTGATTACAAGGTATTCCTTTCTTTGTAAGTGTATTACCAGTGATTACAAGGTAATTCATTTCTTTGGAAGTCTGTATTACCAGTGATAACAAGGTATTCCTTTCTTTGTAGGTCTGTATTACCAGTGATAACAAGGTATTCCTTTCTTTGTATGTCTGTATTACCAGTGATTACAAGGTATTCCTTTCTTTGTACGTCTGGATTGCCAGTGATTACAATATATTCCTTTCTTCGTAGGTCTGTATTACCAGTGATTACAAGGTATTCCTTTCTTTGTAAGTGTATTACAAGTGATTACAAGGTATTCCTTTTTTTGTAAGTCTGTATTACAAGTGATTACAAGGTATTCCTTTCTTCTCGCGGTTACTATTGCTTCATTGTAGTCGTATTTATATAGTTATTGTAAATCATTAATTAATTTCATTAATGGCCCTTTCAGGTATATCACGATGATAGATTTACAATCCATACAATGGCTTCTGCTAATTGAGTTATCTGGTGGGTTGAAAAGTGGATCTGGTAATCTGCATAGATCTGTAAGCACTGGGGCATAAAAACAACATTAGGGCATAATTGTAAAGTGGTTGATAAGCTTCATCAAATCTTACATTTGGCATTTGAGTTTGTATGACTTTATAAGTGAAATATATGATACCAGACATGCTAACATTAAGATCAAAATGCGGGAATTACGTCAGCTTTTAAACATCAGTAATACATATTTACGTTTACAAACGGTGTATAGTTTGGGAGACAACATAATATCGCGTGTTAGGTAAGAGTTCATACATTATATACTAAATACCATTATTGAGGTGAACGATTGTAGCAAAATGTCTTACTTTAGAGGGGAGGATACATTAACTCAATGATGTCTGGCGATCACAAGGAAACTCAACTCAGTTTTGTTTTGTATTAGTTACATATAACAGTACAATACCCAACTGTTTATAAGTGGCAGCATTCTGTAAATACCCTCGTAGGAGTGTTGGATCTCTATCATATTTTTCAGCGTCAACAAGGTGCACAGACGACCTAATTAAATGACGACGGTTGATGAGACATTCAGAGTTGCAAATTCATTCATCAATAAATCAATAATATGATGATCGGAAATGGTAACAAGAGCATACAAACTGTGTGATATTGCTGACTTATCAAATACATTGCTATGAGGCACATATCTAAATTTGGCATTGCTGAAATACGAAAAATAAAATGTCGCCTAAAATTGCTGATGGGGTAAGCCATAAAAGCATTATGAGTAATGAATAATCATCGTAGTATTGAACTGGTTCAGTGCGTGTGATTACTTCAGATCATGTCTTAGATCGAATGCCTGGCATCCTTTCCTTCCTACAAGGTCTACGGAGACATCGTGTATCGTCATATTGATCTCGTCGGATGTTTGTGATTGTGTACAGATCTGACTGGATGTGTAGCCACGTAAGTCATCACTCACTGACAACA
The DNA here is from genome assembly GCA_032361225.1 of Lepetodrilus schrolli. Taxonomy (NCBI): domain Eukaryota; kingdom Metazoa; phylum Mollusca; class Gastropoda; order Lepetellida; family Lepetodrilidae; genus Lepetodrilus; species Lepetodrilus schrolli. Next base: position 4,801 of record JAUTBT010067691.1, read on the forward strand.
CTGATATGCTGTCTCTTGGATATATTACACAGAGCTCCAGTTCTACGTACATTGAGACCTTCACGAAGAAGTGGCTTGTTCCGAGTTACAATTACTTGATCAGCTTAGCATATGTGTCGTACGCTTCCACGTTTATTAGTGTCAATTTAGAACTACGGTACGCACGCTCTCGATTCATTTGTATTGCACACTGTTAAGCGGATGGTAATAATGCGGTACGTTTTGACCATTAATTACTATCTACAGAAGATTTTAGATATATTGTTATAGCCATTTACACATGAGAGGCATACTTAGCTATGGAGTCTTACAAGTGTGATGTTACGCTTAGAAGTATTGGTACAATCACTGTACACTGTACACTGAGGCGAACTATCAAACCAATCTTCTGTTGTACGTTAATTAGTATGCATTTGATTAGTTTGGTATGTACCGTACTTTTCTTAAATTAGATATCACAGTGAAAATACGGGATGCCGTCATGTGGAAACGTGAATGCTGCTGTACTGCTTGAGAGCAGCTGTTACGGTGTATGTATACAGTGTATGTAATATGTACATTTAAGTTTAGTAATTAGTTAGCAATATGTAGTTCACTAAGTCATTACAGTAGTGAGTGTTGGGGTTTTAAGTCGTTTTCAAGATTCTTTCACTTATATCACGACTTGTCAGTTTATGGCAGGAGGAAACCCGCAACATCCGTAGCGCTGAATGTTGCAGTAAACCTGCGAGCATCGGCTGGTACTGACAAGACCAAGGATGATGACTGCATTGCCACTCTACAGACAGTAGTGAGTGTAGATGAGAAACTAATCATTAACAATGTATGTTTGGTGATAACCTCAAATACCTCAGTAGATGTGCCTGGTGGTTGCCCGATCCAACCATGACCATCCCATCCATGTATCCCGCCCTTAAACACTGACCCCACTCCAAAGATGTACATTCTTCAGTGACCCCTTAATGTATCAACCAACCATTTACCCCACCTCGACCTTTTATCTCATCAAACAGTTTACTCCACTCCCAACCATTTAACCCTACTGCGATTACTTTACACACCAAGACCTCTTTCCCCAGAACACCATACTATATATGTAGCAAAATCAGTGCGGGCCCACTCGACTCGTCATATTAAGGAATCCGAATTATTAGTTTGTTAGAGACACTAGAATGAATACGTATTCAGTCAGCTGAGCATGATCATTCCTCGTTTTGAACAAATGGTATTTATTGTCACTGTTCTTTTCTTTCTTAAAATCCGGCCCTAATAGGCATGTACTGTTTAAATTACACATTGATGCATGTGGTCTTTGATTGCAATCAACTTCCTTCTTCATTTCGCAACTCATGATCAATCCAAGCATTCAAATCAGTGTAATTTCATACATCAAATTAACTGACGTGGAGAAGACTTTTTCCATCAATGTAATCTCATCTATTGATGTATTTTATTATAGTTCAGTCTCCTGGAGGAACGAGTAATCAGGCAATGAAGCAGGAAACCCTCACAGACATACCTGAACGTATCGGACTTACGTAATGAATGAACGTGAATCTCAGACATGTCTTCATTACGAAATGCATACCAGGACACGGCTGCATAGTGTATCGACGTGGCCACGATGCTTTAAGGCATTGAAGTAACTGTCTGAAGATTTGTCTGGTTTGAGATATACCATATAGCTGGTTCATTGTTAGTGCATGGAGGCAACGAGAACAGCGAAAAGAGTATTAAACAAGTATTTATGAAGTGAATGCAATTCAACATATTTCTATTTTGAAAGTTTCAAAACGATCCGATCATATTGTATTTATTTGAGAAAGTAATCATTATATCGTAAATGTGTCTGAAAACTGAAAGCAATCGACCTAACACGTGTGAGATGAGGGGTACTGATGACTGCCCCATCGTAAATTCACCCGTATTGAATGCATGCATCAACAGAAAGCATGAGTGGAGAGAGCAGAGAGTACATACATGTAACTGAACAGGACTAAGCAATTCCGTAAGTAAGCGGATGACTGATTTGAGTGCCGAAACCCTTATTCCACAGTGTGCCAATGTGCCAGTGTGCCAATGCTCTCACGGAGGCGTTATTATTGTGGTAGAAGGATTCCTAACACCTATTGTGCTTGGTACAACGAGACAAACGAGTAGTCAGACATGCATATCAACTATAGCATGTTCATGTATTGAGATAATGTATTAAGGACACCGACTTGGCACGATAGAAAATTGCATTAGCATGACGATGATTATTTAACACATTCCAAAACCCTTCTTAAAGTTATTCTAGACATACATATTTGCCACCAAGGGAATGTACTATAAATAGATATTTAAAGTACACTCTGTGTGTGTATGTGTGTGTCCGTGTGTGTTTTATCAGTGAGGGGGCGTCGTAGAGCTTATTATTTAGTGCGTATTACTGCATGTCGTAATGAATGTCTATAAGTAGCAACGTCTGTGTCTGGAATAGGCTGTGTGTGCTGAATGGAAGTTTACACAGTGTAAAGATTTATAAGGTGTAGTGTACTAAAGCCAATGAAGATGAGGTCAGATAGAGTATTCGATCCTTGCCATTAAACAAAATGCTACTTTACATTTTAGCGTTTAAAAGGCATTGGTCATAGCTGCATCGTCTATTTTAAAGCGAATTTGCTTCTCTTCTTTTTTAAATGACAGTTCATTGCATTTGCGATAGTCACTTATTAACACTATTCTGTATACCGGTAGATTTGGTCATTCACATCGGCCAACGTGCATCTTATAATTAGTTATGCACTGCGAAGCTACGCGTAGGTATGCAGTCGAGTCATTAAATAGCCACTAAAATAATAGACTAGTACATTATGTGTTCCTTTTGATGGGAATTCTGAACACACGTAATATAATGTGCATATTATGCTGGAAAAAAAAGTAATAAAGACAATAATAATTTCGTGGTAATTACGGTATTCGTGTAGGGCTTACGTACTGAAACAGTAAACTCGGTGACCTACACTACAGGAATGGGGTTCACTTAAACAGGAATAATGTTCGCCTAGAAACGTACCAGTGTAAGTGTTTTACAACGACATGGTTTATGAGTTCATTTTACACGTTTGGTGTGAAGAAAATTTACTTGACCTAGGTAAATGCACTATGTGTATAGTTGGCTAACGTGAGTAAATGTGAGTAGATATGGTTAGTATGGTTGTGGACGTGTACCTTCAGTACTATGAACTATGTGATATTCAGGATAGTATAACTATAGTCTAAACATTCACGTCCGTAATAGCGAAGATAGTTTGTTCACAGAAATATACGTCTCTGTATATTAGTACGAACATAAATGCCGAGCATACTGTGAAGAGAGAGAGAGAGAGAGAGAGAGAGAGAGAGAGAGAGAGAGAGAAAGAGAGAGAGAGAGAGAGAGAGATAATGATCATTAATAGGACAATAGAGATATAGCGAGAGGGAGATGTGAAGAAATTGAAAGGGATGAGAGAGATAGAAAAATAGAAACAGCGAAAGAGAGAGAGGCAAAGAGATTAATTGAGAAATGGATATAAATTAAGTAATTGAAAGAAATATATATATATATATATATATATATATATATATAGAGAGAGAGAGAGAGAGAGAGAGAGTAAAAGAAGGAAGAGTGTATATTTATATACGCATTTCATTTCAACTCTGCAACGTTACCAAAACGTGGCGTTGTGGCAACGGAGTGATGAATGAGTATGGAGTTTAACGTCGCTGCGGAAAACTCCATAATCACTCACTCACTCCGTTGCCACAACGTCACGTTTTGGTAACGTTGCAAAGTGACAGCATTGCAACGTAAGTGTGTGCTCCCATTTACGTCGCTATAACGTAGTGAAGTGACGGAGAAATGTTTGCTGGGAAAATAGATGTAAGAGAAGGAAGTATTATCAATATGAGTGCGGCTTGAGCTTCGCCAGCACGCGTGGTAAACACTTGTTTCGTACAACTAACTGACCTTCAAGTGATTGCCCATGTGATAGCCCCCGCCGACCATTGTCTCCCACGCAACAGATTCTTTTCAATGACGAAAACTGAACCAACGACGTTTGTCGAGCAGCCACACAATATACCGTATATAACTGTCCAAGGATCAAGCCTGTACCACATTTAAGTTGGCAATTGTTCAACTGGGATTAAACCTTTTGGACAGTAGACACATGAACATGGACTTCCGCTTAAAGCTGTGTTCCTTAATTTCACTAAATGTTTGCAGGGAACGTAACACACGCAGGTAAAACTGACCAAGTAAGGGTTCGTCGAGGTTCTATATTCTACATGAGTGAAGATCAATGGCAGTCTCCAAAATAGCCATTAGTTGTATAAGCCGATACAGAACATCATTCGTGTGTGTGTATCACCTTATCATAAATTGGCTGAAATATCGCAGTAGGATGACTACCATATCTACCGATAATATGCTTATTGCAACACAATATATGTATCGAAAAATGTGCCAATAAGTTGTATATTTAGTGCTTGCTTGCGTGCGTGTGTGTGTGCATGACATATTGTTGGAGGGAAGACGATGTATGAGTATGCTTCTATTGCCCTTAGTAAGGATAATCTGAGAACAATTTCTTTTATTTTGTAATTTAGTGTTTATGTGGTTAACATACGAAATGGTATGCGTACATGTGGTTGGGACTGCTACACTTAAACATTTATCAATAAGAATGTGCATGTATATTGTTGATTAGCTATATGATAATATGTTGAACATACTGTAAATAGCAAATAGAGTTGTTATAACCAAAGAGCTCCGTCTCATTAGCTAGCCTTGAAGCTGACAGTTATTTAAGTAAACCTTCTTCTAGAGGTTAATGGACTCTTAGGTCAGGTAAGTGTTCACTTCACACAACTGCGTCTACGCGTGAGCTTGAAATATAGCGATAGAAAGAAAGACAAGTGTGTAGGTACAATCTGATCGTATGTATTAGATAAACTTTTTTCGTTACGCCCATGCTCTTCGTGAGAACTTATTACTTCCTGGTGTATAATAAACAACACATTTTTAGATCAGAGTAAAGATGTACTGTGAACAGACTAGAATTGAATAAATAGTGTTATTCCTCTGTGGAAATGTACCTGGTTAAACCGTGAATGTACTGACTATGCCTTATGGATAGGGCATTAGATGTTGGTATTCGCCATGGTATTTTAGACAACAACCAGCCACATCGACATTAGCAAACTATTCAACACTTCCATTAATAGCAATATTTACTACATCATGTCTGGGCCACGTGATCTAACTCCGCTTACTCGTGTCATGAGTTGGTTTTTACTCTGGGGGAGATGTATTTACTAATTAAAATGTCTACGCTATCAATGTTCACCTAACCCTAATTTGTACTAGACTTAAATTATTAATACTGAAGCTGTCAACTGACCAATACAATTTGCGATATATTATTTCTAACGTTATCACGATCATGACAGACGCCTTCAGTAAAAGACTACCGGTATGTCTGTCTTTAGATTGCATTTTAAAATACATGTAGTAGCATATTGTAAAGCGGATTAATACGAGACGTACCGACATGTAATTAAGTGGTGACAGAAATTATCCTATCAAAATGACATGCGTTGTTTCTATAGTATTGCAGATACGTGCTATTCGTTAAGCAATTGTCCCAAGACATCATCGATGCACATGACGTTTCCGGATATTGGAAGGTTGAAAGTGACAACATTAACATACGATGATCGGATGGCGGTAATATTTCCGACCCTCCATGCCAGTCATTGATATGATGTCGCCTGTTGTACAGGAAGAGCAGAAATGACGGGTTCAGAAAGACCACACGATATAGGACAAGATTTATGTTTGTAAGTCTTGGTGGCGGATATTCAAACCTGTTTACGGAAGTGAAATCCAGCCCCGATAAATTCAGTATCGATCGTTCATTTCCGCAACTTCTTCAAAGGCATTGCACGGTAATCATGACATCATCACGTTACTCCGGCTAATCATTAATGCCGTTACTGAAATGGACGTTTCGAGTACGGATAGTATATAGCTAGCTATTTTATAGAAATATGAGCTGATTGAGTATATGGATGGACGGACGGGTGTATAGTAGACATGTGGATGGGCGGGGGAATGAAAAGAGGGATGGCAGAAAGAGTGGATGGATATAGATGGATTGACTACATGATTCCAATGTTGTACACATACGAGGCAACTAGATAAACTTGCTATATGTACGTCACAGAGACTTTCATTGGAATTGTTTTACAGAAGGAAGCCACGACCGCTTATATTTGATTATGAAACTATATCAATGAACATATTAGAATTTATAAGAAATGTGCACTGCTCCTATATGGTTAATCAATACTGCCAGATTTCAAAGGCAACCATCTCGGGCCGAAGTCAGTCTTGCGTGTAAATCGACCTGGGTCCTGAATTTCAGCCTGGACAGGATCGGTGCTTGTAACGAACGAATTATTTGGATTACTGACATTCCTTGAAGGAATTACGCAGCAAGGTCGTCCACACATCAATCAGAACCACGACGATCCAGAGCAGAATGACCTGTCAGAGAGGTGCTTGCATGTACTTGTACACAGTCAGATTACTACTGTAATATTGCCGCCATCGTTAAGGTGATTATTTACTTCAAGATGCTAAGATCTAAAATCTATTTCAAGTCACGTTGTGTGTGTAGGTGTGTGTGTGTGTGTGTGTGTGTGTGTGTGTGTTTGCGTGCGTGTGTGTGTCTATGAGATATATAGAGATAGAGAGTGTGTGTGTGTGTGTGTGTGTGTGTGTGTGTGTGTGTGTGGAGAAGGGGATGGATATGTGTGATTCTATATATGTTAGTCTGTGTCACACCTTGTTCTCACCCAAATACTCCTATTCAAAATCTCACCCTAGAGCAGATAAGCAAGTCTAGATTTACCGGAGATCAGAGGGTAAAGAATTGCATCGGTTTGTTTCATATAAATATAATACCAATCAATATAATTTATATTTAAACTATTTACTTTCACCCTCTGAGACTATGGATAGTCTATATATCGGTGTGTATTTGTCTGTTCGGTGGTTTTCTTTGTTCGTTTTGTTTGTTAGTTAAATAGTGGACATACATGTAGGTAGTGGGGACCAGCACATTGCTAATACATGTAGCGAATTTTATCGGTGCGTTACATTTCCTTTTATGACAACCTCTGCAATCGAAGCAATTCACATTATATGAATACTCTCTGGTATTTCTGCATGCTATTTAATTAAATATATTTGAACTACTGCTGACATTGGCGTCAGCCAAGTAGTGGCAAAAGAGAAGGTTATGGTTGCAGATATTGAATATGTATTGATCATCACAGAATAGGTTACAGTTTATGTATATCAATGTCAATGTCATTGCTCTATTTCACACACACACGCGCGCACACACACATATATACGCACACATGCACACACACACATGCAGACACACATACACACATACACACACATACACACACACACATACACACACAGGCAGGCACACACAACACAGTTATCAATGCTAACATTCATGACTGACAGCTTAAATCTAGTACATCAACGGTATATACGTGAACATATCAATGTATATGCTTATTAAATTGAAATATATGTGTAGATTATTGCTATAGAACGTGTTAAGCTCATTAATTAATGAGGATGGTAGGTGGACACATTACATTGATTAATTCTTCAAATTTTACTGCTTCAACGAGCGGAGTATATAGATTACATCCATGTAATGGGTTTAGACACAACAGAAATCTCTTTGTGCGTCCGCGATCCTCTCCACTAAGCCAAGATATGGCATCATGTATTCTGTTTAATTCTGCTTACGTGGTAATCTTAAGTAACACTACTTGTCATAATGTCGATAAAACTGACTGACAGAAAAAGCAAGAGGATGCTGAATCTGGCGTTGGTTTGCAGAAACATACATTATACTTCAGGTCATAATTATATATATACATATAGGTGTATTTATCATCTAATGGAATGTTGAATATGCACATTATTTACACTGTTTTTGCCGTTTTTCTTTCTAAAAATATTCCTAATTTTGCCATTTATTATGTGCAAACATACAAAATAACATAGTATGTATTAAAGTTTTACCAAATTATCTTGAAATAACCAGTAATAAGAATGCAATTCAAGTACGTTTATGAGAACAAGCTAGTATACAGATATTTCGTGTATCATGCTACTTTGCCTAACTAATAACTATGCAAATTAGGGGGCTCTGATCGTGTATGACTACTATTTATAGATGTTACTATATGGAAATAGTCTGCCGAAATCAGCAATGCTGGAAGGCGACTGTAAAAACATCAAACTTCAATCAATCAATGGAAATAGTAAACAAGATGGCAATTACGATGTGTTAATCGAGGGCAGTTAATATATGTTTACAATTTGTAATAAGAATTATTCTTATAGTTGTTTCTTTTCCTTGGTGGTATTTATCAATGCGTGAAGCGGTTTACAATTTACTGACCTGCACGTATTCCTACGCGTTACTATATAAAATGTCGATTCACACGTTGATGAAGAGAGAAGTATTTACGTTTTACATTATATGATAAAGAGATTATTAACCTCGTGTCTTTAGATATCGTCTATATCAGGCACTTAGGGATAATCTTTGTATTAGACGAGCTTCAGACACTCGGTTAATAATTGCTATATATACATGTTATTGGCATGCTACCATGACGATTAGGAAAACGTCCTTGTAAACGGCCATAGTACTTGCATTTGACATAATTTTAAATTCAAGATAATAACAATAATAATAATAAGTACATTTGTATAGCGCTTAACTCCACACAGCAAGCATGCTCAAAGCGCATACATAGGGATCCGTACTATCGTCATTTCGCAATGAACTTTATCGTTCACATATATAATCTCCTTGCGATGTGCACATTCACTAGACCTGGCAAACGTGGTGGTACAAATACTAACACTTGTATCTAAATTGTGGAAGGAATACTCAGGATATTTTCCATCGTTATCCTATCAGCTATAGTCTTGTGTCTTCATTGAAGACATCCCATGGCCCATGCAGATCAGTCTGTATGTTTACCTTTCCATGCAAGTCAAAATGTTAGATCATACCAAATCAGGATTGAATGCAAAAAAAATGCCCTGGTATACCAAATGCTTGAACCATATTTGTCTCAAGATATGTGTCAATACCAAAAGACATACCACACCAGTGCTAGTGACAGAACAGCAATAAATGCAGTCCTGATGAGAATCTTTTCATGCCATGTTCAGCTCCATCCATCCATTTCTCAACATATGCGGGTAGTCCACCTCATCGTATATATAAATGAAAGAATCTTGAAAACGGCTCTAAACCGCAATTTCAAAACGATCCATCAGTCATACAGGTTCATAACATTCGTGGCATAATAATTATTCAGATTCCTGGCTGGGCCACGTATCTGTCAATCCAACTAGACTATACACGCTGTGCATACCATTCAATGTAGATTACTGAATAAAGAATAACGAATTATATATGATTTGTACCAAAATATATTGCAAACATTAAATACAATTATACTATGAGAATAGGGTTATTTGTTGTAAAATCAATGAAAAGAACAATACATCTGTCTTTGCATCAGCCGATTATACACATTAATTAATAAGCAGCACTGTATATCATGGAAGCATTGCATCAATTAACTTGAATATGCACGGAGAAAATGACTAGGCCTACATTATAGCCATAATTACAGGTCATGAATATTAATCTTGTCAAATGGCTGATTAATACACATTATACTGTTTATTATGTATGCATTTGTCATTGAATTTGAACAATGTTTGTTGAAGCATATCATTAAAATACAATGTATGCTAGTAAGTTAATTTGTATTCTATTCCTTACCAAGAAAATTAGACATTTGTAAGATAAATTAAACAGTAGGCTACATGTGTAAAACAAATCACGATGATATAATAATAATAATATTATGACGATAGGTTTGTATAGTGTTTAATGCTGATTGTTTATTGTATTATTAATGATATTTCTCATTGGAGTATTGACTAAAAACCAATGTTTTTTATGAAGTAAAGAAGCAAGTTCAATGTTAGTACATTGTGATTAGTTATTCCAGGTAGGTCATATTACTGAGCAGACACTGCCTAAATCCTTGCAATATGAAAAGATTGGTTTTAAAAAAATATTCCCCAAAATATCCAGGAGATTGCATTTATAAATATTTACTACTAGTATTTAGTGGTGTGCCTGGTTGACATTACTTTATAGGTATGATCAGCTTATTGATAGGCGAGAGTAGAAACCATCAGATGGCATTGTACATGCTGTAGAATATTGGAAGTTTGATGTGTAATAGTAAGCTATCATGAATTTAAGAGTCACCTTGTAAAAATGCATTACAGTGTTTTTCTTGAGTAAAATTGGGTATGATTCATTCAACCGTATGTGCGATAGCATGTAATAAGCATTACTTTACAACGAAACAATACAGTTAATTGACTAAAATACCTAGATTTACTATAGCCATGATAGCGTCCACGATATACCGGTACGTGCACATTGATATAAGAAATAAAACATGCATGTTTCCCATTTGTATACATCTTGGTTGCTGATACCAGCACACGGTGATGGCATATACATTTTCCTCTTTACAAAGATACAAATTGACAACTGTCAATCAAATACTGAAAAAAACGGTATATCTATAATGCAAAGGAGCGAGTCCACCATTTGCATATATTCTGTAGAAAAAGGGCCAAGCCACCGGAGGTTGACGCGAGTGGGTTTGGACATTTTTTCGAACGAGATGTGACAACCACTATAAGCAAATTTATCATCTCAGTCAAACTTGGAAGTGTAATTGCTTATAGTTCGTGGGCCAGCTTCGTTTGTGAATATAATTATGTTAATGTAATACTGCATATACGTTCTTCCTTAACGAATTCCTCTTTTGGTGTATATTGTGAATACGTATGAAGGGAACTCGTGATAATTGCATCTACGTTTCCATGGGAACCGTCACCGAGTTGCATATATGGCATGATGTAGCCTATAGTTCACGGAAACGTTGAGATCAATATCAGATGAGCAACTTAATGTACTGTCATGTTTTCACACTAATGAATCTGATCTTGATCAGAGCTGGTTGCATGATCCGGTGACTTAAAATTAAGCTGCGATTTAAAAATAACACTGCACCATAGTATTTCAATTTGTGTTATTTTCCGGATTTATTTCTTAAATGTATGGTGCTTACTTTGAAAATGCTGCATTCCTAATTATATTGCTATTGTAGCCATAGCATATGGGTGAACTATTGATTCAGTCAGTCACTCATTAAGGAATAGTGACTATGGTAGAGGAGATAAGATAGTAGGAGAAAAGAGAAGAAGAATACAAGTGAATAGAAAGGGAATAGAATGACAGCAGAGGATATAATACAACATTAGAGGGGAAGAGAAGAGAGAGCGAATGAGGACATGTAGGGAGACAACACCGGGGAGATGAGGAGAAGTGAATAGAGCAGAACAGAACAGAGAATATATTAAGTTAGAGCATGCGGAGGAAGGGACTGAGGGTGAGAGATAAAAATCAAATGTCAGTGAATGAAATGAGTTATGAGTGAATGAAAGGTAATTGAAAGAAGTAGAGAGATTTGGAGAGGGATTTGGAGAAAGAAAGAGAGGGAGGGATGTTGAGGGAGAGGGATTTGGAGTGGGAGATGGATTTGGAGAGAGAGAAATAGAGAGAGAGAGAGAAATAGAGAGAGACAGAAATAAATAGAGAGAAAGGAGGTGGATGGGATAGGGAGAGACAGACAGAAAGAGGGTTAGTTTGAGAGACGGGGGGAGGGGGGACGGATGGATCTAACGCCTGACCAATGTGTTACTATGGAGAAGGGCATACCTCCCACAACGTAACTCAAGATAATGCTGGTGGAACAAAGATAAATTTGTAAATGGTTCAGACATAGCTAGGGACAGAGGTAGAGTGAGAAGAAGAAGAAGAAACTGAACGCTTAAACAAAAATAGATTTCGCCACAGACCATTTCATGAAATACGGAAAGTGCCGTGCCTGGATGTACAATATTACTGAGAGTCTTATGTAGAATGCTGCCAACTAAAGGAACTCGGCTTCTTCAGTTTGTTTAGCTATTATTTATCTGACAGTCGGATACATGCAACATTTTATTGAATGGATAAAATGTAAATGTTCGACGCCACTGCATAAGAGCAGGTGATTAATTGCTCATAAAACATTACCAATGACAACCAAGCTTACAACGTATACGTTTATTGGACATTTCCTAGTTCCCGAATAATAGTATGAAACGGGAATAATCGTGTACATAAATATTAAAGCAGGTCTAATACTAGTACGAACTCTTGGAGTCATCGAATGAAAATATAGCTTCCATGCAGGATTGTCGCATAACAACTGTGATCGGAAAAAGAGTTGATATTAGTGTACAACCCTGTTACCTGGAATGGACGTGTTTAGATAGCCTTGGCACAACTTTCACTGGACCTCTTGCCACTTGATGACATGGATATACCTGCCCAGGTCAGTACATACAGTATACGTGGGTGTTATGATGTGTTACCAATATACTATCAGACTATATCAACCACAAGGGGAATGTCTGGTACAGACAGAGGTTAAAACGATATATATAGAAGAAAAAGTATGTGTATGTGTGCGCGTGCACGTGCGTGTCTCGTATTATAAGTGAAATATGAACTCTCGTTTTAGACACAGGAGGTATACATATAGAGGATATCACATGAGTAGTCATATAATATGAATTTATTAGACGAGTCGGCAGAGATTCGCATAATATATTTTTTGCCAACAATGTTAATAAATTCAGTAATATATGAACACAAATGTGAGATTATATTTATCACATAAATGTAGAAAGCATATTGTAATATTGATGTTCAGTCAACAACACTATATAGGCAATACTATTAATAAATGTGTTAAATATTTAATATTTAAAGAAATATTTAACTTTATATTCAACAAATTAAGTCCCAAGAAGTGTGCAACGCAGTAATGCATACTATTGTTTTTTAATTAAATAATTCAAAACAATGAATTGCGCAAGCACAATTTTGTGTCATACATGATGTGCATATAATTCAATAGGGGAATTGTCAGGACATGTATAGATTTGATTAACCGTCTTGCGCAAATGCTAATAACAAACACTTTGGGAAGGACAATGTGTTGCCACATCAGGGAGAAGGTTAATGACGGTGACTGAGATACCACGGAAGGGGTTCCATTACAGTGTTGTTCTAGTTCTGAGCCGGATTTTACGACACCACGTGAAGTATGCAGATTCGATCCTAGCAGTATAACCTGAGGATTAATATGATCAGAGCATCTCTACCACGTCACGGGTGTCCGTATGAATATGATCACAATAGTGCACGTGTTGACCATCGCCAACTAACACATAGGCCAGCATGTTAACGCCTGGTAAATGGGTTCTTGATAAACCACATGAACATATTTAACTTTAAGATAGTATTATCCTCACCATAGCTAGTTCCATACTGGTACACACGTATTGAATACTAGTTTAATGTTTAATATAATAGCATATACTAGTAATATATAATATAATAGTATAATGAAACTGTCAATGCACGCAAACAAGTATTATCTGATCACAAAGTAGCTTTTATTTGCACAGAATTAGCCGAATTGTATCACAGGGCACAGCTGTTCGTGATCAAATATTAATACTTTTTATGATGTTATTGGAAGGGCGTTTAGCAGATGCTTGTATAGTTCTTGCCGATGGATATATTTGACATATGAGGCACAATAGTATCAACACAGAACACATCCCTTAGAGATGGTAGAGATACGTATTTACATACACGTTCTAGTGGGCTGGAAGCTCAGATTGTAAACTGATAAATGTTAGTTAAACTCTTCGTAGGCGGCCGATCTCGTAGTTAATGTTGTGATAGACATGCAGTAATTTAGTCACGAATTTATGAATAATATGTTCATTATAGTCCCTCGTTCTTCACGGTATATCAAGCATTCGTCATGGTATACCAAGTACATGTGCTGTACTAGACAGGGTATACCAAGTACATGTACTGTACTAGACAGGGTATACTAAGTACATGTGCTATACTAGACAGGGTATACCAAGTACATGTGCTGTACTAGACAGGGTATACCAAGTACATGTGCTGTACTAGACAGGGTATACCAAGCACATGTGCTGTACTAGACAGGGTATACCAAGTACATGTGCTGTACTAGACAGGGTATATCAAGTACATGTGCTGTACTAGACAGGGTATACCAAGTACATGTGCTGTACTAGACAGGGTATACCAAGTACGTGTGCTGTACTAGACAGGGTATACCAAGTACATGTGCTGTACTAGACAGGCTATACCAAGTACATGTGCTATACTAGACAGGGTATATCAAGTACATGTGCTGTACTAGACAGGGTATACCAAGTACGTGTGCTGTACTAGACAGGGTATACCAAGTACATGTGATGTACTAGACAGGGTATACCAAGTACATGTGCTGTACTAGACAGGGTATACCAAGTACATGTGCTGGTTTGAGGATAACAAAAATACATACTCATATGTGGTGTTATAGTTCACTGGCATATTATTATTTCTGCCTCCCCCCTCCCCACCCCCATATAAACCGGTGTAAATGTAGTGTAGAACTATGATTGGAGATAAGGTTACTTTAGAGTTACGCTGTTTTGTACAGGAGAACCTTGACCATGTGATCTAAATGTTAGAATACGAATAGTGTGTGGAACCGCCATCGAGTGAGACTTGCATTTAAAAAAGTAAAAATATATATTGCTGCAATTGGCCATAATTGTGTGTATCTAATTAATAGGGTATTAATACGACTTCGTATATTGGACAGTGTGTGGCATATTTGTGACATTGAAAGCATGAAACAATGGGACATGGTACATGCAGTGCAGTGGTAGTTTTGTTTTCTTAAAAATATTACCGGGATGGATCTAAAACCTCTTCGCTTTTATTTCCACATTATCCGCCGCAGTGCAGCATCATTAAATCACCGTATTACATTGTTCCCGTTAGGCATCAATTATTCGTCATTTGTCGACTTCTTCACTATTTTTTAGGGAATAAAGATCCTTGCGATTTGCATATTTTCCCGTTTCCTGGGACATCTTGCAATGCTCTCTGCGCCGTTGACACCACGTTTTTCTGTAATCAATCCAGGTAAAGTTGAAGCAAGCTATTTTCCTGAGTTAAAACAGCAGTGTATATTTAGTTAATTGTATTACAATAATTACTATTTTTTTCTCTCACATCTGGAACAAGACGACTAGAGTTGTTAGTGTAATTGTCGCGTTGGTTAAGGCTTTGTGAGGCGAATGTCTATTCCAGAAACGTGTTTCCTGCTTTCATTTTGTTTGTTGTTGTTGTTTTTTTTAATTGGGGTTTAGAGTCGCTTTCAAGATTCTTTCACTTATATCATGACTTGTCAGTTTTAGGGTAGGAGAAAACCCGCAACATCCATAACGCTGAATGTTGCAGTAATCCTGCGAGCACCGGCTGGTACTGACAAGACCAAGGATGATAACTGCATTGCCACTCTACAGATATCGCATCATATCAATATCGCGTCCGGGGCGGGATTTCAACTTCGCTACAACCCGCCCATTTCCTAGATAGAACTAGTTTTAAAATTCAATGTTGTCACGATGGCGATGATAATATACTATATGTGATCCAAATGATGCCCTTCCGCGAACATTGATGCCGAAGTCCAACGTTCTACCACTGCGCTATCACCCTTCTGCCTTCATAAAACAGATGCTTAGAATGTTGGTGATAATTAATTCATTGATTCTAGCTATTGATCATGACATTTGCCTCACAACACAATAAATTTCACATGGTGGCCTTGTCTATACATCCAGCATAGGCTGTAATTAAAACTACTGGCCGTATCAAAATAAAAATAAAGGTTCCGGGCACCTGTAGATCATGTGACGCCCATTACAGAGACGTTTTCACTCATGTGCTGTATTGCTGCAGAAATGCGGAAACGATTCGTGACAGTCTGTCGTGCAGATAGATAAACATTGGTCCCATACAGTTAAGTGTGCGTCTCCACGAAAAGTCAGATTTAGATGTTGTGGTTTGTCTCATGTCTTGCAGACCACCCCCTAGATGGACTGGATAATGAGCTTACGTTCCAGTTTGCAAGTGCAGTTATAAAAGATCTGTAACCTTTAAGAACTGTAATAACGCTCGAAACAATATACTGCTGGTCTTCACATGTAATCCTATTCCTGTTTATTGTACATACATGTATATATGATGTTATGTAATACTCTCCTAAGGAGCAATAAACGTATATATATATATATATATATATATAAGAAGGCGTACTGCTAGTGTGAATAGTACACACAAGAATGCATAACACCAGTAGGGCATTGGGGGGGAAAATCGGTAATTCGGCAAACTACAGTTAAGTATACCAACTACATGTTTGATTACACAAAATGCTTGAGCTTAGTGATCAGTAAAGCATCATTTGAATGTTCCGGAGCTATCTTTCCTAAATCGAGTTAAGTCTACAGGCTGGACCATAACATCCAATTACTATACGTGTGATTGGTAATACAAAACAAACAAACATTGTTTTCAAAGAAAAATTAAGCAATCGATATACATGAATAATAAATATATAAAACATTATCAGTATTCTTTTATTCAAACATAATATAATCATATGATAAAATCGTAGATTTATCGATCGCGTTGTTTAAGCATTGCCTTTAATAGTCGTGTGACTGTTTGGAAAAAGAAAAACAATCGGATCGCACGCAGACTATAACAACAAATGTAAAACGATTAATACAAACAAAATATCTATGATATCATAGGACTGCCTCCTGTATGTCTGCAATTATTCACTGGAACTCAGGCGGCTATCTTCCCGACCGCCTCAATTCATCTTTGTTCTATATTATCACTAAATAGTAGTGAATGTCTGGCCACGCAATGTCCATACCGATAAGCCTATGTCTATAAACACTTCAGGGATGGATAATATCATTAGGCCGTGTAACGTTCTCAAGTGGGGATAAGTTGGTCCTTGTTTTGCTATCGCCGGGAAGAGGCGGGTCGGGATGGACTAGGACGTCATCAGCCAGGAACCCACCATCAGAATGCCGTTATAGCAGCTTCAGCTGGCTGAATACAGACGTGTATTCAATGCAAGTCTAACACGCTGCTGCAACATGATCATGACTAGCCTGTACAGTTACAGTCGATCCCACAGAGGAACGTACAGTATACACTGATGGCGCACCTGCAGCAATAACGCAGCCAGTCTTCATGTCATGATCGCTATGCAGTGTGGTTACGTAGTCGCTTACATCGAGGCATGCAGCACCCTAACCTGAGATTTCTCTGGCATGCAATGTTGACCATTAGCTGTGTTTGATATGGGTCTTGTCAGAGTACCACCAAATTTACATGTGAGTTTCTTTTAATATGTCAGCAATGCCCTCTAGCTATATATAGCATTGGCCCAATGCTGTTGCACAGCTGTTGAACAGACTTGGACCAACAGCTATTCAGAATGGCAACTATTCCGAATTGGAATGTTTAATATATCTATGGTCCATAATCTTTTTTATTTTGTATAGGAATATTTGTTTTCATTACTACCTACTATTAAATAGTTCGTCAATGATTAAAGGAACTCGTGCATAGTAACGTAATGTATAGCACCAATCAAGTATTAAGTGAATCATGACAGAGACCAGATACAGATGGCGGCGGCAACTGGCACTGTTAGGTGCATATGAAGGCCTATTTCCACCTCGTTTTCTGCTGTCGCTCGCTCTATAGGTTATATACCACCAAATATAATCCCATAGATGACAGTGTCAATGTGTGTATGCATAACTACTGATTCAGTCATACAAATACCACAAAACAAACTTCATTGCAAAGTGTAATTCCCCAGTAATGTAGAAATCAAAGAAAAATACACATGTCAACTAGCTTGTTTACTTTTCACAGTAAGTGGCATGACGTCACCATAGGTTCACACTGAATATACACTGTAAACTTCAACTATCATAAAGACCACAATAAAAAACAAATGAAGAACTCACGTAGTTCAAATTGAATGTTTTTAAATGGCTGGGGACTATACTTGCCAAATACAATGGAATTACCATTTTAACCAACCCAGAGCCAGACATTTCCATCTATACTGTACAGGTCATTTATTTTAGCGGCAAATTCCAATTATGTTGTGGTTTATAACATAAACCAAAGCGGCGCAGATAACTTTGAATATAGCATCATGTCACATGACCATACATGGGCCACTGTAAGTATAATGAAGTTGATGTTTGTATTAACCAAAATATTCCGAAAAAAAACGTTCATATTTAGGTGATAATAGGTCGCTAACCAGTAAACATATTATCGATGCCGTGTTGCTTTTGTGATTGTCCGCTCTGGAACATATATTATAATGTTTACATGGATTCCTGACTACCATTACATGTAGTATGTGTGTTAGCTACTAAATATGCCCAACCAATTATGTCATGTATTCCTTAATCCATGTAAAGACCTGAGTGTGTAGCATGAAAGACTTCAGACATAAAGGAATGTCAAACCAATTACCTTCCTTCAACGGAATGCAGTAATGGTACGGTTCAGAAATCCAACTTTAATTAATGCGTTTTACTTCTACTTGTGCTTGAACTGGTAGTTTAAAAGTGGTGTCTGTTTGTAGAACGTGAACGGTGTTTGAGTCAGCAATGCATACACTTGATGGATGCAGAGACAATACACCCCCACCAGATACCAATGTGTAGGTTGCCTTTTGTACATTTCTACAAGAACGTGGCTCACATTATCCAACAAGTCTTCACTTTGTCTTAGAAGATCAATTTGTTTTAATGATAACCTGGACGAGGTTATAAGGGCCTGGAGGATGATCTCAGAGTTCGTTAGATCACTCAGAACATGCACGCGATCGGTAGATGAGCTAGTATTGTTGTAAGATAAAAACTGATACTGATATCCGTCCATGTCGGAATACATAAAGAAGACGCATCCAATCTGGGAACCAATCAGAACGGAGAGTCGTCACTGGTTCTTCTCCATGAATATGTCTGTCACTTGTGATGAAGATTAACTGGTTGGTATTCCTGCACCTCATACAGATTCTTCTTCTCAAGAGGTATGCTATCTGCATTCCAATCCAGTGTACTGACTATCGCTATATGTTGTCTTCTTTTTTTACTAATACTAAACTTGGTATATTGCACTACACATCATTACACATCATTCAGTGGGCAGCTGGGGAAATAATCTGTATTAGGAACACGAACGCATGTACAAGATATTAAGACGTCAATGTGGGATGTGTAGATGTAAACAGTGTACGCGTTCTCTCTTTAGCTATTTCAATTTAAGGGAATACAATAATTACCGAAAAGGAAGAACATCATACTAATAATTACGCCATTGTAGAAGATAACATGCACATGGCTTTAAATCAAAGCCTTGAATGAAATCTGGAAATCTCCAAAGAATATTCCATCAAACGTAATAGCTGGCGCAGGTCTCTATATAAGTTTGCACAATTACATTGTCGTGGGTATTTGCATCGATAAACATACAACATTGATTTGCTTATTGAGCTAAAACGGTTTTGATAGTCATTGATGAAATTACTCAAATTAGGCAGCCTCATTCGCCGCTGCAAATCTCGATAATAAAGTAAGAAAATAAATCGCACATCGACGACATTCAATACACCTAAGTCCTTTCCCTCCCCATTCCTTCTTGCCAGTACACAGTTAGGTATACAGAAGACACGGCGTACCTGAGCCAGATCGGATATAGGATTGTGTTAATGTAGACCACTACTGGGTTTCATGTAAACTAGCAGAGCAATGTGACCAGAGACGCAGTGTCGTACGTAGTGCTGATGAAGAAGCAGGTATCACTCGGGGATAGAGAAGACTCCTCTGACCGTTTTGTAGGACACTAGCTATGGTCGTTTGCCGCCGATAACATGGATTACGTGGACCCGGTAAGTAGAGACTCACGTCACATGGGAATACCAATGTTCCCCGTAAGTAGCATAACACCATTTTATTTACAGAAAATGGTAAATCAAAATTGTTTTACGTCATTATGATCAAACATGAAATATGCAATTTGTATTACATGTCGAATAATGCTTCAATCAGTATCACTATGATGGTATGGGTATATGATGTATATTGGAATAGTTGACATTGTTGAAACAATGTGAATCAGTCTCTAAAGGATCGTTTGAGGTTTATTTTGCTAAGATACTGGAACATTTTAATTAAGACTCGTAGATGATGAGAAGGATAGACATAAACAGTATAGTAGTAGTAGACCACCAGAGTAATTACCCACAACTGTCAACAACCAAATCGAATGGTAGTAATATTTCTTACTAGTATATTAAAATAGTTGTAATGAAGAGGAATGTAAGAACATGGTATTGTATTGCCTGATCACTGGAGGCCACTCATATGCTTTCGCTTTGGTAAACAATTCCACCCATTATTGTAATGTCAGTAGTAGTAATGTCGTATTAATATGTCTTCTTGGTCTTGCTAGTGGTATAACTGCGATGTCATGATGTTAATTTGTATAACCCTTATACTGTGCTCTTGGATTATATTTATATTTATATTACACGCTATAATAACATACAGAATAGTAACTATTCATGCGATATGATTTGTTATTGTCGGTTGGCTTAAGGTCATTTAAATATAGACCTCACTGTCAGGTTTTGTATAAAGGATTTTATCTATGAAAATTACATTCACTTGGCTCAAGAAACATAATTATACATCACCCCCACATATCCCTTTCATTGATCTTCGGCCGAGAGATTCCATGTCACTTCTCAGCGTGTAAAGACATTTAAACCTGGAGATTCATCTGTGTAACAAATTACAAATTACCACCGCTCCTGAAAAAGTCACGACAGACAGGAAAGTGATTCCACCATGTTCGTACATGCATTATACCTTGTGTCATCGATACTGAATGAGGGCAGCCAGTTGACTTAATATGGTACCTGCCTTTGATACGTCTGTACCACCGATAATCTTTCCAAGCTGTTGCTTCTTATCAATAATCAAATTACTAATAAATTGGGTATGATGATGACTATATAGCTGGAATGTGTCTGTGCAAGAAATGTAATTTGCATACCATCAAGAAGAAATAATATATTGGGAATGCGTGTTTTGATGCTATTTTCAGTTATTTATGGTATTGGTAAATAATGAATATAATCAGTTTTGTTAAATAATGGTCAGATGTCTTAATGGAATCTGGGTTAAATGGCGATTGAACAAAAGCCGAGGAATCATCATCATTTCAGCAAACTATGAAGAAAGATGATATAGTTAGCGCAAACTCTCAGATAAGTTTAGCCATGATGCGAGGCAATGTGAAGCATAAATGCAACGTTGTATGCTCATCTTCTGAAAGTCATTGTCATTGCTTTCTTACGTCCACCAAAACTGTGCTGGGATGTAGGGTAGTTACTGAGGCATTGGCTGGATCTTGATGATCCACATTATGCAAAGGATTTAAATGAATAATAATGTTTTCATACAAATTGTGCACACGAAAGTGATAATTGAAAGGAAAATAGTGTAAAGCAAAGCAATGGTATTCTTGGCAATGCTGCTAATTAGAAAAAGGATGAATCGCAAACATGTCCACAGAGAAGTTGAAAAGATGTGAACGAATCATTCGGTTATTGTTGGGATTTTCCAGAGACCAATGAATAAACAACATTCAGCGGAATATGTCCAAACATAAATTCAGTATGCTAAAGCATAGCTGTGGAATCTGAACACTATAATTAATGTAAATAAAACAGATTTGCAAATGTATACTTGCCAAACACCTCTAAATAATTATATCCGGTCACTTTCTCCAAATATGGAATAATATTGATCATAATCAAAGCGAGAGAGAGAGAAAAAACAAGTTTTACATATCCATTAAAAAGTACAAGAAAACAATAAATACGTTCAAGTAAATAGTATGTACACTATATACAGTGTGTACCGTGTCTTTATATACAATTTATATCAGCAATGCATTAATAGTGTTCTCGTTGTCGCCCGTTGTCATAGAAACAATAATTACAGTTCTTGAAATAGCTTAGCACAATGTCAATGGTATTTGCATTTGTCTTTTATAAATGTACATTATATTTAGTTTTCCTAGTCGCGCATTTACGACTATTTAGGTCATATTTCTTTCCTCGATAAAATAATAGTCGATAAATAAGAAAAGTTCATAATGAGATATCTTGTTTAGAAAAAGCCTTTCAACTGGAGAACTGAGAGATATGTCTTTGCACTGTGAATGTCAATTTTCCATTGATAATTCCAGAATAACGGTTCTCATTATATCTTACTATGAATGTGCTGTCGACGACATCAACACACACTGGATCAAGTAAAGTGTATAGCTCTTACTATCGAGCAAACACACTGTACTGTCTCTTGTTGAAGTAGATACTTGCCCAGTATCTACCTTGAATCTACATCAGTGTTTCCACAGCCACCTACTGGTCCTGTTAAGTGATGCTCGTTCTGGCTTATCGCTAGCAACTCTCCAAGCACTAAGCTAATACTCAGCTGTGGAGACACACAGCATATCAAACGTATAGCCAGTCACTTGAATTGTATTTTTTATCCAAGGCATGGTGTATACTTTGGTCTATATCTAGAGTGTAAAGAAAACATATTAAAGAATGACATACAAACTGCAAATACTAGCCTGTAGCATACATTCGGTTACCGTTGCTGCTTGTGTGAAGTGAAATGTAAAAAATAACTTGAAACAGATTAAAGCCTATGGGTATTTTCATTCGGAAAGGCTTCATCAAGACTACAATAATTGGTAATATTGGTACTGGAAGTGAACTCGTCCAATAAAGTCAGTGTAACCCGACGGCTACAGACAAGTACTTCATTCAGAATTACCACAACATATTAGAGCAGCGCAGTTCACTTACGAGCTTAGTTTATTCCCCCAGCAGACTTTGTGAATGTGTGTTGACTATAAACAGTCTATGAAGACTGGCAGAACTGGCCCTATATTTACTCTCGTCTCATGCCAAATATTCATGTTCAGTTAAGCAATGCATATGATGATAGATTTAATGGTATTCCTAATCAAAGTGTTAAGGTTGTAACAATGTCATGCTATCAATACTATCACATATTGACAATAGTAGCGTAAATATAAGGCTGTAGATATTTACGTGTACGTACATTTTGGAAATATTATCTTTAGAAAAAGGTTTAAATTATGTTAAAGTAATGATTCAATCAATTGCAAGGATTACGTTATGAATGAGTAATGTTACACCGTCCTGAGTATTTCTAATACCATTAGGGAGAGTGTACAATTGTTATATGGTCATATATTTTGAGGACCATTTTTTTTGTCCTATCAGTCTAAATGTAGCCTACCTAAAGGATTTCTTTCTTCAAATACTTGGAACTCAATAATCACACGGCAATCAACGAAACTAATCACTGTCAAATAATGATTTAGAAATCGGAAAATGTTTCAATAATGTCATGGCGTGATCTGAAACATGTCATTATGTATAGTTCCTACGGAAGTGATACTTCTTCGTTATTGTGTATGTTTGCTAGTTATGTAAAAAAAAAAAAGCAGATTAGATTTGTTTTGTACATGCGCTATATATGCTTCGTCTGTCCTGTGGCAATGCTATTGTAACGTAATGATTTCAACATGATGCGTTTTAACTGGCAATGCCTTCCTGATGCAACAAAGACGTGAAAAAACGTTATGTTATTTTGTGTACAATATTCGTCCATATATGGCAGGAAGAAGCTATTTGATTTCATGATACAATTATAGTAGGAAGTGGAACAAAATTCAATCAGTTGATGGATGGGGTGAAACGCTGTCCCGGAAGTGGTTCGCAAGCATGCCACTTTGTCAAGGAATTTAGTCGAGTCATCTAGACTAACAGGAAATATGTGCGGATTTCAATCATTAAAACTTACACAGTAAAATTGATCCAAAGTGTTTACACTATGTATTATAAATGACAACGTTCAGCAGATCCACATGTAACATATGATCAGGCCGATCAGAATGAGACAAAGGTGTAACCCCGCTGGCCGAGACCAGTAGGAGCATCTCATATCACTCCAGGCTACATTTACTTCAAATATTTTCGACCTGGATTGCATTAGTACAATGACCGTGTGTGTGTGTGTGTGTGTGTGCGTGCGTGTGTGTGTTTATGTGTGTGTGCGCGCGCGTGTGTGTGTGTGGGTATGTGTGTGTATGTACGTGTGTGTGTGTGCGTGTGTGTGTGTGTATGTGTATGTGTTATACAAATATACAAGTAAAGTAGTATTATAAGAAATTTCCCAATATACACTTCACGTTGTCTCCTTGAACAATTAATTTTGACTCGGAACATGCACGAAAATTAATATACACAAACAATACAAAGAGAGGTGTACCTATCTTAAGCAGGAAAGTTAGTAGCTTTTAAAGGTAGAAAAAATACATCTGATGTGTGCGCTGCCTCCATGCACGTGAGTGGACATGGACATAACCTATATAATGCTAAAGTTTCTTAGTCATAGATATGACCGTATCTTTCTTAACTAAGACAGGACATGCGTGAATGTATTTAAGGCATGCAGCTAGTAACTACAGTAACACCTACCCACATTATCACCACGGTGTAGCATCCAATTAAATCGGACCTAGATTACTAACTCACGATCAAGTGAAGACAATATCTTGCCATACGTTGAAGAAGTCAGCCAGAAACACAGCGGAGACTTGAGTATTAAACAAACCGAAGCTCTTCTTAATATGTATTTAAATAGTGGACTGCAATCAGGTTTAAGCTCATTTAGATAGGAATAATGCGTTCATAAAGTACGTTGTAATGTCATTTGTACGGTTGTATTTGAGGCCTAGGGCATATATGGACACAGTTCCGTAATTAGAAACCATATGAATATGATATGTATATAGGTCCGTGTAAATATAAGAAAATGTGAAATATATGGATTGCGTTTATATTATGGAGAATTCCGAGGATAATTCATTATTCTTAAGCGCTTATTAATGTTGAAGTCGACAGTCAAACGTCTTACCTATATATATATATATATATATATATTGATTGGTATAATATTTATATGGAAGGAGCCGCTGAAATTATTTACCCTCTGACACAGACTAACTATATACTTTTTTTTTAAATTGGGGTTTAGAGCCGCTAACCAGATTCTTACATTTATATGACGGATTGTCAGTTTTTTTAGGGAAGGAGGAAACACACAACATCCGTAACGTTGAATGTTGCAGTCAACCTGCGAGCATCGGCTGATACTGACAAGACCAAGGATGATAACTGCATTGTCACTCTACAGACATCGCATCCTATCAATATCGCGTTCAAGGCGGGATTTGAACTGCGCTACCACCCGCCCATTTCCTAGATAGAACTAGTTTTAAAATTGAATGTTTTCACGATGGCGATGATGATATACTATATGTAATCCAAATGATGTCCTGTTTTGTAACGTATTCGGTGGAATGACTGCTAGCTAGGCATGTCTAATGTAAACGTGGTGAAGTCATGATACAGAATGTAGCCTGGGGAAATTATTAAATGTGTATACGTATCCCGTATTAGTATGCATATTACCATTTAAACCTTAGTCATCTTAAAGAGAAATGCTCAATAAGTTAAATGTTTAGAGACTTATCTGAACATTATTATTCAGTCAATCACGTAGCCATAAAACACATAGGTCTCATTTTAGCAATCAATTAGTATGCAATAGATAATAGAAGAACTTGAAAACGGAGTCCAGCAATTGAGCATTCGCAAATATTTATGCTTTGGCATCGTGTAAAATTATATCTGTTATATGGTCACGCTTGACATCATAATAATATTGTAACCGCGGAAGTATATTACCTAATTGATGCCAGTTTAATGTTTATATTTTGTTTCGGATTGTTTCTCAAGGAAATAATCCAGGATCTAAAGTAATACGTGCGTGACTAATAACGTTATTGCCAGCTTGAGCATAACGCATAGTATAGTTGTACTGGCAAGGAAACTGATATCATATCATCAAACGCATAACACTTTGTTTTGTATCTAGATGACTACGAATTTTAACGCTAGACTCTAGAATCGTGTGATGATGATAAGGGGTATTGTATTACTATGTCATGATCAATAGTCTCCCAAAAATGGAAAATCCATTATATATAAATACATCACCACGAACAGCTAATCAAATTGACATGTTCCTTGAGTTTATCTGCAAAAGCCACTGTCTTTATTGAAAACATCTCACATCCTTCCCTCAAATGTGATAGCATATAAACAATAACTCATGAATTACGTGAAATAATATATTTGAGACCTTTGATACTTCGTATTACTGCACATACATTTGTTGATCAAGTGATGTTATTAAAGTGCACGTTCTAACGTTTGCCGCTAACCCATGTTACCTATAATATTTATAGACGATACTCATTTAATCCACCGATTAGCTGCGTCTATATATCTGATGTGATTGATGTTTTAGCAAATGTAAGTCTAGAATTGTCAGCTGCAACACAATAGTTACCTTTGTGAGTCCTTCCCTACATGGATAGTCATATAATTATACACAATTAATTATGCACAATATTTGCACAATGTCATTACTGGCGTCGTCTCCTATAAATCTCAGTGTTGCTGCAGCCGCAGTTGTGTTACTTCGATCCCACTTCGTTTGTATCTACAGTCTTAGGATCACATCATTGCATTCATACATCAAAAACCACAGTGAAGTCTAGGAAAACATAGCATTCACGTATAACAATCTACGTAAACTTGGAATAATCGACCGAAATTGTTGTAATTCCTGCCTTGAATTGTAATAAAAATTGCCCTGAATTGTAATAATTGACCAACATGAATTGTTACACAAAATGTCCCTGTATTGTAATAATTCCAACTGACCTGAATTGTTTCATGCTTAGCGACATCATTTGTAGTAACATGGAGTGATGAATAATGATTAATTAGATGTTAAAGTCTTTGTATTGATGATGATATTCCGAATCACTATAAAGACATTTTTCGTTATGAGAAATATATTTTGGAAGTCAGTGTTAAATGTTAAATGTCATTCTGGTGTCAAACATAATCATAACATGTTGCAGTGACCATGTGAATTGAATCATTCTAGCACTGGAAATGGCAGCTTGAGTTGTATTGACACTAGAGAGTTGTATTAGAGAGATCATCAGACATGATGTTATGTGTTACTAGTATATGATATTTCATTGTTAAACGTATTTCTACCTGATATTATGTACATTTGATTTATCTACACAAGTATACTGGACATCAAGCTACATTTTCCGCATGCCCTACGTGTTTTCAATATGCAATATTTTCATATTTAATGTATTATTTTTTTTTTTTTATCTCGCGATAATAAATACAAGCATGTTCATCTAGCCGCTTAATAACTTCTCAGGTAAAATGGACGATAGATTTGTTTCAAACGTGAACGGGAAATGGAACTT
>JAUTBT010067692.1:0-14027 GCA_032361225.1 Lepetodrilus schrolli
GGATGTTGCGGGTTTCCTCCTGCCCTAAACTGACAAGTCGTGATATAAGTGAAAGAATCTTGAAAGCGACTTAAAACGCCAATGAAAAAAATGGGGAAACAAAGTAGTAATGGTAGTAATAGTACTAGCAGCAGCAGCATCAGCAATAGTAGCAGTGATGAATTAACGTTTTGAGTATAACGACCACATATCTATTTGGAGTTCATAATCCCTGATGTAGTAGGCTAATAGAAAGCTCCACCTTTGAGTATTACTAGTCTAGCAAGTCCAGGCATACATGTTAATATAAATGAGTAACACATTTCATTCTATATTTCCCCATTACTTGGATGACTCCTGAATTATTAATATTGAATGGAGACAGCGGATGGAATAAAATAAGTTAATGGCTTCACCATTAGTATTCATGTTCATCATGGCTCCTGCCATTGTTTCACATGATATTGACATATTTACAAGAACCTCAAATAGGCAGGGTCAATCGCTGTCACAATTAATGAAGCGAAATATATTGAGTGTTCGCCGTAGTATCAGTCAACACTCTCCAGCTCGGATGCGAAGTGAATCTAAACTCCATCTACAGACAACGTCCGAGTAACCCGGAATAACACCGGATATTAATGCCAGGTGATGAATGGATCGCTCCCATGTTTTCGGGAAGTTTGGGTACGCCAGAACCTAACATTTAACTGTTGCCATCCCTGATTTGTTAGATGTAGATGTATCACTTCAAGGTCTACTCCTACGACTCATAGTATCAGAAAATTAGTTGATTCTGATCAATATTGGTTTTAAACGTGTCGTGTTTCCATTAGGGTAATAGGTCTTGAATGCCGGCCCAGTTTGTATGTAATAACATTGTAAGTTTTACCATTACATGTATGGCGGTATGTTTAGTGCATACTTATAGCGTTGTTTCTATTATTCTGTTTTGGCGTAACAGGATTTATTAGTGCGCATGCGCGTTATATATCACATCTCATCGCTTGCCACTCAGTAAATGTATTTAAACATTATTTTATTATTGAAGAAATCTGTAAATGTATTTAAAACACGTTACAATGGAGAAGTAGTCTTGAGGTTATCCGTAGCTTATCCAGTTGTATTTATGTTTTTATAAATCATCAAGTATTTTGATAGAACTACCGGAAAGATAACTTGATTTAGTCCGTCTTGGCAGTACCTCAATAGGGCAGTAGAATGTAATCAAAAATAGTCTCAATAGGGCAGTAAAATGAAATCAAACATAGTCTGGGGAATTAAAGCAGAGACAATTCTGATGGAATGCGTTGGCGAAACGCGGTATATGTATTTACACTTTACTATAACCGCATGCCAATACTGATCACATTTTCATTTCTTGTATCCTTCTAAATACATGGGAATCTCGTAAATCAGACGAATATCTTTAGTCTTAATCTTACTGAAAAAAATATATATCTCGCGTCATACTGAACATAATTCATTTATTCGCCCGTAGTTTGTTACCCATGGGGGACCATTCCACTGCTTCATCGTACTAATAGTACAATAAGCCAATGTCATTGTATTGCGCTTAGGTTTTCCTCTAGGCAACTAGATTGATTCGATTCCATCGTTACTTTTTGACAGCTATATAGGAGTATACGATGTAGATACTAGGATTGTCTTGCTGTTTAATCCATCACCATAGTATGTATTTCTAATTATTATCAGAGGCCACATTGCACTGTTCCTGTGCTATATAGGCTTCCATTGGAGGAGATAGAGGCAATAGAGCAGTGATAGCCAATGGGACTTTGGGGTTCGAATCCCCCACGAGGACATGTCTCAAGCTGTCATGATAGGGATGAACTTGAGCAGTGCAGTTCTCATCATTGGTTGGGCATTATCTGGTCCCAGCCAGTGCTCTATAAAGGTTTCCCAAGGGACTGTGATGTCATACAAGTAAATGATAATATTAAAAGCGGCTCCAATATTCAAACCAAAATAAGATGAGCATGCCTCTACTATGCTAGACTCTTTTGGAAGACATATATGTCGTTATACTTGCGAAGTATACACAATACTGCACATGGATATACTATGCACCAGTTATACACTCTACCCCATGTGTCATTTTTTATTGGGACTTCCCAGTATTGGGAATTCATGGAAATTCCCAGTACACCTCTGAACACACCTGAAAAGCCATGAGTTGTAATAATGTAACCAAATTGTAATACCTGCACACAAAAACACGAGATCAAGAAGCAAATGTTTTTTCTCCTAAGATATTACAAATCAGCGCAATTGTTATTACAATCCCGAATCCCGATTTCCAAAGCTATTGTGTCTTCATTAAAATCGATTGTAAAGCTATCGTAGGATGAGACTGGCACACTGAGGGAATTATGGTGTGCACTCGGCCACGCGAAGTTTGTTTCATTACAGTTCACAACAGTTATTACAATTGGAAATAAGTATTACAAATCAGGGCTTTATAGGTACAACCCTCCACGTGACATACAGTACATGAGGGGGTTCTTGACGATTACCTATTAGCTGTGCGTGGCCGTTCGTAATGTCTGTCAGTGGGAGAAAAGATGTAAAAACAATGATTAGATAGTGACGAATCGTGTTTCTATACTTTTCTATTACAGACAAGTACTACAAGAGTAATCTAGGGGGATTGAGTGGATTAACATCAACCTTTACCCACTGCTCAGGACGGTGTAAGCATTTTGAGAGCTCAAGTGAATTGAACCAGTTTGACATTGTTCTTATATCGTAGATTTAGTTAATGAAAAATAGTACACATTGCATATGCTACTTTCCAGGTATGTTAGCAACGCCGACAAAGTAGACAGATATGCATTGTGAGCAGCTTCATTAGGCAAATGATATCCAGTAGTCTTAATCAATCCAGTAACATTGCTTGGCTTTACTTAATTAATCAATGTGTGTATAAATAGTATAACTGTTTTAGCGACAGTATGTGCGTTGTCTTTAAGGCAAACATGGCCCCCATTCCACAGAACAATTGTAGCACTACGAGAGTCGTAACTCCTTAACAACTCCATGCTAGCTCACAGATTGTTTTGTGAGACGGGACCCTTTATTTTAGGATTTAATTTTAACAATATGAGCATTTGACTACATATGATATATGCAACGCACATACAGCATTCGTTATGACGTAAATGTACTTCATGTTTCTGAACACCATACACGATTTCTTTCTTAAATTCGGTTATAAAGCCGCTTTCAATATTGTTTTACTTAAAACACGTCATGGCAGTTTGTGGCAGGAGGAAACCCGCAACATCCGTAGAGCTGAATGTTTCAGTAAACCTGCGAGCACCGGCTGGTACTGACAGACCAAGGATGATATCGTACACGATTTATATCACTGGATAATTTATGTGTACACGTGGTGTTAATTAATTATGTTCAAATAATCCTTTTGCAAGAAGTGAATTACGTGTCCATTTCTTAACACGTTATAATACCAATAGTCATACATTACAAAGAAAGACCACGCAAACGCAGTCACTTTTAACACATCCAAGAGTCAAATTCGCAGTCCGTGTTTGATGCTGTAAACATGTGTGATCACATCCTTGCGAGTCAGCTTGGCATTAGGAATGAAGACTGGAGTTGTTTCATTAGCATAGACATGTGGACCAACAGATTAAAGGCAGGAACACGACTTAATGACTAGAGTTTTTCACAAAGGGAAAGCTTCCTGACTTTGAGTTACATTTTAATCACTAGAGTTCGCCGCCCGAATCAGGTGTTCTGGGCTTGCCTGTACGAAACGGCGTAACTCTAATGTAACTTAAACTGCAACCTTGGCCATAGTATAGGTTTGGGTTGAAGCCAATGTCACCTTTAGATGTATATGTTTTGTACAAGGGGGGTTGCGGGCAAATGGCTAGAACTTTAAGTAAAACATTGTGATATTTTCTTCTTAAAGTATTGCGTTCATATTTAATGTGCACTATTTGTACCAGTGATAATTGTATTTATGTGCCTTGCTGACAGAGAAATTATGGATTAAAGGTAAGCCACCACTAAGAAATATTGACCCCGAGGGGTATAGTTACACATCAAATGGTAAAATTCAGCAAACTACGAAAATCAGAAACGCTTAATTTGAATATAATGATCTACATGTAGTTGTATTTTGAGTGCATGCGTTCCAATAATGATGCATAATAGGACTGATGCATTAGTCTTAGCATAGATTTCAATAACTACACATGTGCGCTGTATGTATGTATCCAGTTTCACGTGTCATCGTGTAGCAGTCTTGAGCATGGTGCTTAGATTCACACTGTTTCAGTCCACCCACCCGATAGGTAGACATGGAATTGTGACACATTGGAGAAGAATGGCAACGGATTCCCCATGCCAAGTTCCAAAATTTACTAGAAACGTCCCCCACAAAATATTTGCTGGCGGCCCTTAATTTTTGTTGTTGAGTATATATTGGTTGACACTGTGTAGGAATGTTGCACAGGCATTCCGGTCACCTTTACCATGTATGAGTTTATCCAGATATTTCAAACTTATATTCCTTCATCCATGCACGTTGTGCAACAGTCATCTCGATGCTGGCTAATGTACAGTACTAGTATAACCTTCATATAGTATTACCGATGTTGATTCCACCTCATTCCATCAGGTATTTCTGGAGATAACATTTTAATCGTTATTAATGACATTAACGTCTTTTTATTTTCTCCACAATATATTTCTTGTAATATATACAATTGAAACAAAATATACATCTAGTACATTAAGGCCAATGCTACTTCAAGCTTTCCTCGGTTCTCTAAAGGTTAATACTAACACTTTATGGTTATAGAAATAACCTGCATACCTAAGATATCTTAACAGCGCTCGAATTCAGTTCCAAGAGCAATAATTTTGGGAGATAATTAAAATAAAAAGCCATGCGAAGGCCACAGGTGAGGAAGGTTATTGCACCAAATGCGCATCATTCCTTCTCATCCATCGAAGAGTAGGATTCACATAAATGAGTGTTTAATCTCAGCCTGCAGTTCAATTGCTTTTTAAGGTCACATCTTTGCATCTATTCGGAATCTTTTCATTCGCATTACCACGTTTCGCTCTCTATTTAATTGCTCGGCTAAAGAATCCGCCCGTGCCCCTGCCTTCATAGTTAATTCCATTTAAATTGATTGCGTGAATCGTATTTCAACGGAGATCCCGGCAATGTCCAATTATCTCAGCCTACAAGGTGCCTAGTCATTGGACGATCAGACAGTGAATGGATATTCTGGTGAACGAATAGTGATTCCGATTGGCTCATATATGCATACACTACGTGTATATTGTTGTAATCAATTAAATGCGTTATATATTCATTGATAATCACGACAACTTGAAAAGTTACATAACCCAAGACAATTTAGTATTAACTTGAGTTACTGTATGTATCCCCGTGTGTGTTCCGCCATAGTTGTTACCTATAATTAATGGTAAGACATCTGAACTGTAGTGTGTACACATTAGTTTCATCTAGTGTATTCAAACGGAAAATAATTACGAATTAATACACACCGTTTCCTTGAGAATACATGGTATATTTTTTTATTTACGCTTAGCGGTGACTTGTAAACAGGATTTGTTTACGTATACTCTGAATAGCGCAGCGCAGTTAATCCCATATTCGTTGCCAACCCATTCCTACCACTGATGAATTTCTGAATTGCATTTGACAAATTTGAATCGCTATCCCATAATTATTATACCCTTGCTAATGCAGTCGACCCCCGATTATCCGGACGGTTGCGCTCCCGGTAAAATCGTGCAAGTAACTGAATTTTCGGATGTCTGAATTTGGCAAGAGTTGCCACCCTTTCCATGTAAATTAATAAATATGCAAACAATAATTCGTTAGTTTCATGCTTGTCACCCTACCCGCCAAGAATAAAAATAATTTGTTTAAACACCCGTATATATGACACTCTTGAATTGACCATTGCAAAGGATGGCGTATTTATACAGTTTACCAATTACCAATATGGAACCGTGTAAAGAAAATAGTACCTCGGTGTATCTATACAAACGTGCTTCAAAAACATTGACCTATTAATCTATGCTAGTACGAGTAGGTAAGTAGTACTAAGCTTTATATGTATCCATACTGACTGACATCTGAATACTCGGACCATCTGTTTCATGAACCAATGATAGATCAAAGAGATGTGAACATATCAAGTTCCAGTGAATGTTTCTATACTTGATGATTCGATGCGCTTGACAGTAAAGTTCCCAAGGTAATGGTAAAAGTATTAATTAATCAACAAAGGGTGTCACAGTCGAATGATGCTCGTCATCTGACAAAGCCGTGATGTATGCCAAAGTGTCGATGCAATCATGGTAACGTAGTCATTTGTATGGTCATTAAAAAAAACGATCAAAATTACGTTGAAAGATTATGTGATTGTACCGTAACTCTCCACATCAAGTATATTCCCATGCGATTGGAATGTTGTAAATGTCAGATAATAATAATAGCAATAACAATAATAATAATGATAATGATGATAATGATAATGATAATGATAATGATGATACTGATAATGATAATGATGATGATGATGATGATGATAATGATAATGATAATGATAATGATAATGATGATGATGATTTTCACATTCATATTGCGCCAAATCCACACACGAAAGTGTACTCATAGTCCTACCCCGGTCAATGGGTCACTACGGACCCTCACTTTCCTTCTCAACTCCCTGGGGAGATATCTGGTCAAAATTCAGTTAAATATGTTCTCGTCATTCTAATATTTCTTTCTTCTTTTCTTTTTCTTTTATTCTTGTCATTTTTTCTCTTACAATTATACGGCGAGTATAAACACGTCTTTGTGAATTTATTAATGGCGGTTTCTTGTACAATAAATATTGGAATTCCCTTTATTAGACATTGATAAGAAAAGTACTTTAAACCTGATGCTCATTCATAATTGGTGATTGGCCTTGTTCATTCCAGCTGTGGGACCTTGTAATGCAGGGTTTGGAGAGTTGTTCCCCAAGGAAAACATCCGAGGGACAATTAAATTTTCTCTGATACTGCAGCATATACTAAAATACTAGCTGATATGTCAAGAATATCCCTATAGACCCGATCGCTATATGTCTAGTGACGCTTGTTGATGAAAGAGCCTTCGTTTCTGATTATGGACATGAACTCTGATATTTATTATATTAATGGGAAACTGGGAGATTAATTATCAGATAGCGATAGACTGCATGGTTAACACCACTGTCCACTGTTGATTGTCTTTACTGTTGACGTGATGTAGTTTGTAGGATTCAATGTTGAATTTCATTCAAATAGGTTCTCAGCTCAGTGACGAATTGTGTAGAGGATTAATGCAGAAAGGTCTCCAAAGGAACATTTATTTTCACGGTATTCCAGGAGCCAAATTAAAATGGAATTAATATATTGATGTAGTTTGCAGTTTATTGAACAGATAACTTCCTGAAAATGATTCAACATCTGCGTAATTTACATCACAACTTAATTATCTTTATTAAATAACCTAGAAAAAGACTAGGATAGCCATTTCTGCTTAGACTGTTTCGTAGAACAATATTTCAACGTGATTGTAACGACTTAATATATTTCGATTTCATTTTTATATCAACAATTTTAGCATCATTTACATCGGCTCAGATATTTTAGTCTGACGATTGTAAGTGATTCTGGAATTTAAGTCTCTGCGGGAATCTTTCACCCATTTCCGACGATGTTTTCAAATGCACTGTGCTTCCCTTAAGTAATCGATATATACTACATGCATGTTCTATTTCATTACAGCAAAGCGGCTGGACATGACAAGGCTTCCATTCCATTTGAACACGGAACAATCTGACACAATTCAGATCATTTCTCCAAGCATTCGTGACCTATGTCTTGCCACAATTCCCAGTCGCTCGGCGCTCTCACAGGATCAACCAATCAAAAAGCAGCTGCGCGGTAGGGGATGCAAAGGCCGCTCCCTGCAGATGGCGCTGTCCCACGCGAGTGGTTGTCATGACAACGTATTACTCCGCGATTCGTAAGTCTCAGTGTCTTCATATTATATACGCAAAACAGAGACGGCATCGGTAAACTGGTTCCCTGATGGGCGGGTTTGCGACAGCCTCGTCCATCAGCTTGTTCGCACACTTTGCATATTTTAATATCGGTAAGGCTATGACCTAAAACCTCGCAGAAACCTCTGCATTATTTTAAAAATACGATCTTATGATTTATGATAGGTACATTGCCAACAGCGGATATATTTAATGCAGTGATCGTGTCAAATTACACCACATATCTTTTAGTATCCACCAAGATTAATAGCTCGAGAAGTCGGGTACTGTATCCAATATTATTCGCCGTGAACATAATGCATATTTTTTCTCTCATTCTCATTGTCATTAACCAGTGGCGTATTAACGCTAAGCACACAAGGAAGTATGTCAATAACGTGTGAATATTTGTCTGTATTTAGATAACCCAGTTTTGTAAGCTAACGACCGCGGACTCAATGAACGGTTAAACTGTTTCAAACAAGTGGATGTGTTGATGATTAGACAATCTACCAATATCTATTGCAACAGTATTATAGATCACTGGGACATCAAAGAGAAGAGAAAAGCATCGGTATCGTTTACACTTAACGCCGAATACACTAGCTGCAGCATTCAAAAGGATTTTATGGTATTTAGTAGTTTTCGTTGACGTATCAGTAACTATTAAAACCAATTATGGGCGTAAATTATTTCCCAGATGAGCGGGTTTGTATTGTCCGCGAGTACAGAGTACCCGGTATGTCAATGTTAGATCAGTTTGAACAAATAGATGTGTGACGCGCATAATTATAAAATTCAAGGTTCACATTTTGTATTCTATGGCTGTTCTTGTAAATCAACCAGTGTACGAATACTCATGAGAATACGGCAATACCAAAGCAACATATCAATGGCCTGTGAACAAACAATTTACAACTGCTATTATATTTTCTAATATAAAGGCTTTTGGCACCAGATTTTTTAAATCAACCCAGTTGGAAGGCGACCGAAAAAACAACCAACTCAAGAAGAAGAAGAAGAAGAAGAAGAAGAAGAAGAAGAAGACTTTTCGTTTAAATATTCAATATCAGTCTGTAATTGTTGGAAATAAAGCATCTTCCGGGATGTATGCGAACACTAGCATACCAGCCGATCTTCATCTTCCTGTTCTTGGTCTCATGTTATTAATTATAATATAATATATATTATATCTAAGATCAGATAGACAGCTGCTTTGTTCTATATATAAATATGAGCTCAATATATTGACACTTGCTATGATCGCCAATTGTTTCGTTTGTGTACGTTGTACCGCCTAGCCACATTTTCGGTTCTCATAATGGACCAATACCATTGGTTTTATATAACGGAGTTTATTGATAGCCAAACGGTTTGTTTCATTAAATCATAAATAAGTAATCTGGCCCCGATTTCTCGAAACAAACTTGAGTTTGAGATTTTGCTCAGCTGAGATTCCTCCCATTGACTCAGTGCTGTAACTTGAGTAACATCTCAGCGGGGTTTGAGTTTTTACTCAAGTTATAGCACTGAGTTAATGGGAGAAATCGCAGCTGAGCAAAATCTCAAACTCAAGTTTGTTTCGAGAAATCGAGGCCAGGTTCTATAGCAGTGATACACTACAACAAGCCCTGTTCAGAGGCGGGAATGAGTCGTTACATGTTACAGCATGTTTGGCGTGGCCAAACTACAATGACGTCGCTACAGATCGTGATCATTGGGGCTATAATTGGGTCACGTCTATTTTTAGAATTTCCAAGAATTACCTAGAATCTACCTTGTTCCGGTGATAGCCAAATACAAGTACTAGACCTTGGGTTGACTATACTCCAGATAACATCTTAATACGCCGTTAATACGGATCGTGTGCTTAAATTTCAGAGATGAATCATGAAGTTCAGCATGGTCTACACGTTATAGATCGGGATACAACGTAGGTATGTAAATAACCTACGCATATGTCACCGTGTAGGTTATCACAAGCATCTTGAAACCGGATACGTCTAAAAATAGAATTTGACCAACTTCTGCGCGCTATTAGCAGGGAAACCATTGTGGATAACCTAAAGTGTATTGTATACCTGATACTTCTATCAGTAAAGTAACCGACTATATCTACCGAATAATAATTCAGTTATGTTACATCTAAACGTTATAGATCGATCAATTGTAATTATTGACGTGGAAACATAATGTATGCTTATGAATTGGTGATACGGATCAGGTGTTATGTCTAACAGTAAAAGCAATGGCAATATTGCCGTATCATTATTTATACTCTAATATAACTATTTAGCTCTGACATTGGAATTAAAATACCGCTGATTGCTCATGTCACAGAGGTTCATGTCACAGATGTTTATAGTTATAGGTTTATGGTGTAGGATTTACGGTGAACAAAATGTACCATGTGCATTCAGTAATGGTGATTGTTATAGCTAGTATATAGACTTACATGCATATACTGTAAATCAGGAAATTATTGCGAGCATGATATTAATGCGAAAATGCGATTGGCTTTATGGTCGCATTTAATTCCTACGCATTAAATACATTCTGTATTTTAAGACCAAATCGATTTCGTACACTGATTTCGTACACTCGTACACTTGATATGTATAAGGCTGTTGTATATATATTTAAATAAATATTGCTTTTCCGCTTATAGTTCCTGTTTTTCTTCTACCGACCTTTCTAGAAGGACACACACGCACGCGCAGGTGTACAATAAAACAC
This sequence comes from Lepetodrilus schrolli, assembly GCA_032361225.1. Taxonomy (NCBI): domain Eukaryota; kingdom Metazoa; phylum Mollusca; class Gastropoda; order Lepetellida; family Lepetodrilidae; genus Lepetodrilus; species Lepetodrilus schrolli. Next base: position 10,824 of record JAUTBT010067692.1, read on the forward strand.
ACGGACACATATGCACATATATACACACATACACACGTACACACACACGAGAGATAGAGAGAGAGAGAGAGAGGGAGAGAGAGAGAGGGAGAGAGAGAGAGAGAGAGAGAGAGAGAGAGAGAGAGAGAGAGAGAGAGAGAGAGAGAGAGAGAGAGAGAGAGAGAGACTAGCGCAAGCTTAAAAGCACATATAATCAATTTGTAAACTAATTAGCAACAATATATTGATATTTGGATTTAGCTATGTATTCATGTTTCATTGACATATCAAACGCTTTTCTTTATATTAATAATGAATTTATATAGCCTGTAGGTTATGCTGGCATATGGGTATGAGCTATATATATATATATATATATATATATATATATATCGGTATTTACATTACGAGTATTGAAGTAGTAGTGTATGCTATATACGATATAATTAATCATATCGGAAGCATGCACATCGACATATACTATATATTACTTATATACATTTATTGCAGTATTTATTGGGTTTGTATTTGAAACAGTACGTGTACGATTACAATATACATATACAGAAATAACAGTTTTTAATGTAGGCTATTTTTCAGTATTGGACGAATAAGATGCTTTTTATTCCTGTAATGCAGCATAACTATAATTGTGTGTGATGAGATGTGTTCAGTGCTGTTTGCAAGCAATATGTCATGTATTCGGTGCCAGAGTAATTTGTTTATAATGAAGAACACAATTCACCATGGTATCATATTTACTTGCCCTTGGTATGCGTCAACCCTCTACCCGCTGGAGTGTTCATTATCACAACTCTAGAAGACATTACCTGGTTGCTGCTAGTAGTTAGACAGTTAAAGATATACACGATTAAATGTCCATCCAATATAGCTTCTTAACACGAGTCGAGTTCATCGCAGTCTTCAACAAGGTATATTACGCGGAATACGAATATATAAGCAAGGTTACTGAATGCTATCACGTAATACACGTGAATCAGCAATGTTTAACATTGTCAGAGAAAAGCGCAAGCACAACTTCACCAACGTTAATACACACTATTAGTGGTAGAATCCTCAGTCTCGGACAAGTTGTGTGTTTGCCGAGTATGTGTGAATGTGTGTGTGTGTGTGTGTGTGTGTGTGTGTGTGTGTGTATATATACTATCTCTCTCTTTCTCTGTGCTCTCTCTCTTTATATATATATATATATATATATATATATATATATATATACTCCCTCTCGCTATCTCTCTCCTCTCACTCTTTTTTTTATTTCTACCACGTGCTGTGTAGAAAGTATTTACTATTGAGAGTTATCGTCGGCTTTCAGGAAATGACGTCATTATCGATTAACGATCAGACAGCATGTGGCATTGTTTGTTTTACTCATTTATGCTAATGTTTGGATGTACAGAATTCTTATTATTATTAATACACATTTAGTAATACTATATATTTATATATAGTCGTTGAAGTTCATATTAAATATAACATGATTTTATTCATGGGCAACGTTTGTCCCCATGGACATTTCCACATTTGACATATACTTCTGTTGGTTCAAGGTCCGGCCAAACATGCTTCTATTCATGATTGCAATCCATGTGTTGCATGCTTTCACACTAATTGCCTGTTGTGTTGACAATAATCCGAATTGATACAATATAACACAAACGATCACTGAGAACTCATCCGGCAGCGTAAACATATTTCGAAATTGATACAAACAGTGCCTACATTTTAGAGTATTTTTGTTACGCAAAAATAAAAAGAACTTTGCAGATGCGTGTACTTTAGAATAGGATACGCATTTCTGTAGAATAGAGTACCAAATGGATGTATTATGGCTTAAACTATTAGAGGAACAAACACATCTTTTCAGATGTATCCCATATAGAATTAATGGGGTAAATATACTCAAAATATTTTTTTAAATTATTCAAAATAGAAGGTTATTGCTACTCCGCTTTCTGGAAATGGAAATAATTGGTCTGCTCCGTGACTGAAAGTGTTTTACTTTAATCCTCCATCCTCGATGGGGCATAAGGCTGCGACGACCTTTTCACATCTGGATCCATCCTGTGCGACGTGTTCCACTTCACCCCAGGTTAAGCCCATCTCTTTCAGTTCCGCTATTACAGTCTTCCGCCAGGTTGTTTTTTGGTCTTCCCTGTTTGATATTCCTGTGTCCACCTGACGATGTCTTCTAAACGTCTCAATCTCTCAGTGTCTCAGCGTTTAGAATACATCGTCCATCTGATAGCTGCTGTTGTTCCATCCTGACTGAAAATGTACCTACTAATTAGTTCAATGTCGGTTAGCTACAGCCCTTGGCAGTTGTAGCTACAATGGATGGTAAGTATAATTTGAGGGGTCCGCTACAAGTGAAAGTCCATTGCATGAAACACATTTTTATCGCTAGAATACTTGAGAATATGGTTAGCTAAAACTATTGTAGCGATAAAAGTGGTTCGTGCAACCAGACTTACATTTGTAGCGAGTCCCTAAAGATTTACTTCAATTGTAGTTACAACTGTTTTGAGCAACGGGGCCATTGGCACAACTCAACTAGACTGAAACATAAAATTGATGTGTGTGGTGGTGTGTACGGAATTTTACATGGAATTGTCAGAATAAATGTGCTACGGTTGCCGAAACAGATGAAAACAATATTAAATGTCACTTCGGCGCAATTTATTGAAAATCAGGGTACATCCGTGTACCAATCGAGACGGGCCGACCATCACAACACTTACAGAAATTCTTCATACACTGGATCTACAAATGCAGTTTTATGATAGTTCAGAAAGTATAATGTTTTCGTGTGTCATCTGATAGTCACAAGTTAGTAATTTGTATATTTGGGCCCCCAGGTAATGTATAATATGTTCATCTGTCAGTCTACGATTTGGATGTATTTCCTAATTAATTGCGCCCTGCGGACTAAATGGACCGAAAGTCCGAACCACCACTGAAATTTGCATAGCATAGTTACTAATCAGTCTACGCAGGCCATGGTTCTCTGTCAGGATGAATTGCATAAAAGTAATTTTGCTGGCGATCGTACGCATCTGATAACAACGAATATACATATATTTTTTTATTTTATTTATTATTTATATATTTATTTGTGTGTGTGTGTGTCTGTGTGAGTGTGTGTGTGTGTGTGTGTGTGTGTGTGTGTGTGTGTGTGTGTGTGTGTGTGTGTGTGTGTGTGTGTGT
>JAUTBT010067703.1:0-14027 GCA_032361225.1 Lepetodrilus schrolli
ACTCCGAGCCGACCAGTCCTTGCTTTACCCCTTTAATGCTGAGCACCAAGCAGGGGAACAACAAGTACCATCTTTTACGTCTTTTGTTATGACGCAACCGGGGATCGAACCCGAGACCTTCCGCACTCTGGGCCAAGCTCTAACCATATGCCACGGAGCCAGCTCAATATGATAGTGTATAGTTATTTGAATAATACATGTTTTCCTTTTCTATTTTGATAGGAAAAGAATAAGAAGAATAATAATCTTTATTTTATTTCGGATATGTGGATAACGAAAATATTAACTGTAGAGCTATTATTCCAACAAATAAAAATAATACAAATGGATAAAAAAACAAATAAGTGGATGTTAATGTTGTTTCAAAGAAAGAAACTATCTTTTTTAGGACATTATAAAGATGAGAAATATGTTATAACCAAATTCAAAAGATTGTCATTATATTTCATTATTCATTGATTAAAAAATGTATTTGCTCCATGAATACATCTGTGCAGTTGACATTGCTCTATTGTGTTCAAGATGTCAGCCACTAGTGATTGGCTAGCTAGACTGGCCATCTATTTGTAGAACCTTCATAAGTGTAACTAATATAACAGGGAACCAGTTTGTCACTCAGCTGTTGATGTCTTGAACACACACGTGGTGTGATTTTTTTGGACTGTTTTTAGGAAAAACATTATAAAATGTTCATCCCAAATGTTATTGGAGTTGCCCTTTAAAAAAACACTTTTTTTTAGCAAAACATAAAACTTTTTTTTTAATCCCTTATTAGCCAAACAAATTTACTCTAAATTTACTTTTAGGATCTTGTATTGAGGCAAAAACAACCCACAGTACACTGAAAATCTGGTGAAAAACTAGAAACAAACATCTGTCCAAATCAACCATGGATGAAATATCCTGGTTGGAAAATCATAAATACCAGAATCCCACAGCAAAGAACATGCTTTCTGGCTTTTATTAGAGAAATATGGGACCACAGGCATTCATTCAATGATGAAATCTATTTAATTAAATTGAAATTACAATGCTTTCTTTTCTGTTCTCATCCTCAAACATAAAAGAAACCGCTTAAATATGGACACAACCGTCCATTTAACACAGAACTATGATCTCATATTCCGAGTTCTGGGCAGCCAAGGAAATATTCTATACCAGTGTAAAGAGCACCAAAAAATGATGGAAACAGATTAAAGACTTTCAGTGAACAGCTGCTATAAATATCTGTCTTCCTTCAATGTTCCATGTGTAACTTCCACCACACATGGTTTCATTTAATCTGTTTCCATGTCAGATAAATTACATTCTGGACTTGACCTGATGATACTGTTATGAAATAATGCAATACTCTTTTCTCTCAAATGATACAGAATTATATAGTTTGTATTTAAATGTCCGGTTATATTTTAAAACATTTAAAAAAATTAAAATGTAAAATTTCTGTTTTGTGAATCTTAAAATTTTAATTCATTTTCACAAAATTTAATTTAAATTTATCTAAAATCCAGTTTGCATGGTTACATCTCGATTGCTGCTTTAATGGCTCATGGAACCTTATTTCAGCATCAATGCATCAAAATCATTAACGAACATATTGTTGAAAACGGCATGGTAAGCTTAGTAAAAAGGCCTTCATTTTGTGTCAGATCTGACAGTCCAAACTCCCAACTACCCTCATCACAAAGTCCTAAATGTCAGATTTCCTGGCCTCACATTACATGGCTTCACCCACACTAAATTGGGTTATTCCAACTAAGGTAACTATTAACGGAGCATCGAAAGCAAACATTGTTATTATATTCCACACTCCAGAGAAAGCCTAACATTACTGGCAGAAAAAAACCTCTTTTAGCAATGGCTTCCGACAATGTTGACACAGCAAAATAACAGAATATGGAGCAATCACGTAACATTATCCAGGAACGGCAACCATTTAAACATATTTCATTTCAACCTTTCACAGTATAACTCAAGAGTTAAAGCCATCCTTAGTGAATCTTTGTTTTGTAAACCATTGTATGAATCAATTTTGACACGCGACTATACCATGGTCTGAAACACCCAGGATTAACTTCCATGTGGATCTATTGACGTCAATGAATAAACCAAAATCTTTGGTGCAAACTGACATTTATCATGTTATTTGTTCTGACAAGCAAAAAATGACCAAAATGTTGAAGTAGTGGGCACCTGTTCATGAAGCTGTTTTATCCATAATAAGACCAGAACCAAGTTATAACTCTGTTGTAACCCTGTTGTTAGTAGTCTCAATCTAAGAATGGGTTCCCAGACCTGTACTCTGGCAAACACAAAGTAACGGTGAGAGCCCATATAATGCCATGGCAGCTTATACAAGATTTGTTGCACAAATACCATACAGACGGTGGATTCAATATAGCCACCATATCGGGGGATGCATTCCCTTTGGGAAGCCCTGTGTATGATAATGCTATTTTTTTGTCTGTTGATCAGAATTTATAACATACAATAGGAAACTTGAGTGTAACTCTTCTTTGAGTAACTGATCTGATTAAGATGTGTACCTAAACAGCAATGCTATTTAATGAAGAAAAATCACCTGGGGTATCGTAAACATTTGACCAAGGTAAAGGTCAATTGTGATAAGGCCCGGAGGTTATGAAACGTTTTTAACCCTTTCCATGCTGGAGGCAACTGGAGATGCCCTAAAGAGCTGTGTCTGTGTCTAATCCATGAAGGAAAGTGACAATGTTCAATTTTTTAAAATAGACTTTAATGTAGTATCATTATAAATATGCTTATTATTATTATTATTATTATTATTAAATCATATTTTTGCATTGTGATTTGAGCACAAAACCTACAATACTGTGGGTCAGGTCAGAAGTATTAAGCTGATCAAAGAAAATTAAGAAAATCCGTTTTCCAAGCTGTTCGTTTTCAAAATTTGTTGTAATTTTACAGGAAATGATTTCTTGACACATGATATGGTGTCATTTAAATTCAAATTAATAAAACCAATTTAATAGGGAATTTGAAATAACTGTACATAACAAATGTAATTAATTCATAATCTTGATGCATTTGTGAACACATTAAATAACATCTTGGAGCCCATGCACTTCAACAGTTCAATGTCTGAGCATTTGGCAGGTATTGTTAGGATTAGTTGGACTGAAGGATGTACTATTTTGGACTGAAGGATGTACTATTTTGAACCATCACCTTCTTGCCCTAATGCCAAGGCAGATCAAATACTTAAAATATTGGAAGGTTAATAAAAAATGTCTCGACATTGGTCTTGCTAAATAGGGCCAAACTTATTTGATTCCCTGGTTCATGGATCTGCCAGTCTGATATTTTGGCAGTCGAATCAAATATAAAAATAATAATAATTGAAGATAATGAATGGTTAGTTGACAGAAAATAAATATATTGTAATAAACACCATAGCATATAAATTGTTCAAATCTGAAAGTATATTTATTTTCAAAGTACTGTTTGTGAATAGTAGTAATTGTTATTTAGTATATACTTTTGTTCTACATTTTTACCAGTAAGCAATCAAATTGGCTTCAAAACCATTGCCTGTCTGTCTTCTTTGTTCATGTCCAATAATGGTTTATATGATTTGTTCCTTCACCATTTATTATTATTTTCTAAAATCTAGTACACAGTCAGTGAAATATAATAAAAATTGAAAAAATTATGAAAGATTCGGGTCAGCGGGTCCATAACTCATGGAATCAAATAACTATGGCCTTATGGATTATAATTATATTATTCAAAAATATTTATTTTCTGCCAAAAGACCATTCAATAACTCCATTTATTATTATTTTTATATTTGACCATAAACCAGGCATAAACTATGGCCTAAAGAGGAAAAAACCCACTTTACTTAAAGGGTAATATATAGCTATTTATGATATGAAAAGCTCTTTGAATTAGATGGTAGAGTGTTAATCCCAGGATTGAAATTGGTCCTGCTAAATGTACCACAATGAATGTTAATGTAAATGTCCTGTAATGATATACTGGTTAATTAATTCGTATGCTCATCTTATACTTACTTAGCATTTTTTCTCGGGAGTTTTATTTGTTTTGGAAATAAATGTCATCTAGACAGTACTCAAGAAAGTCACAGTAAGAAATTGATCTCTCAACCAGATGAAACTACACCATATATACCAGACGACACAACACCATATATCGTATACCAGATGATACAACACCATATATACCAGACTACACTATACCATATATACCAGATGACACTACACCATATATACCAGACTACACTACACCATATATACCACCATATATACCAGACTACACTACTCCATTTATACCAGACTACACTACACCATATATACCAGACTACACAACACCATATATACCAGACTACACAACACCATATATACCAGACGACACTACATCATATATACCAGACTACACTACACCATATATACCACACTACACCATATATACCACCGTATATACCAGACTACACAACACCATATATACCAGACGACACTACACCATATATACCACCGTATATACCAGACTACACAACACCATATATACCAGACTACACAACACCATATATACCAGACGACACTACACCATATATACCAAACTACACTACACCATATATACCAGACTACACTACATCATATATACCACACTACACCATATATACCAGACGACACTACATCATATATACCAGACTACACTACACCATATATACCAGACTACACTACACCATATATACCAGACTACACTATACCATATATACCAGACAATACAACACCATATATACCCAAGCACATCTCCATTGCTTGCTGCATGCATCAGACCCAGTACCCATACATTTCCAGCTTTTAATTGTGTCAATCACATCATGATATGCATTCACACACTTTTCTCATCACAGCATAACCTGGTACACATGTATTGATTGGTGTGTGGATCGGTCACAATACACAACATCATGTCCAGTTTTTAATTGTCTCAGCTTGATGGGCCAGTAAACTGCAGTGATTCAACAGAACGATGGCTATGAATGTCGGATTACAGGAATAGACAGAGGGCTAAACAACACCCCTGGGACTACTTTGTGACTACTCTGGGACTACTTTGGGGGAAAGTCAATATTAAGTGAGAGGCGAGTCCTACTCAATGAAGCTTTAAAGAGCTGTGATCTGATTTACATACGTCATCAGAATCTACATTGACATTCCTTACTAGATTCATACATGAAATATTGCATATTACTAACATAGATATTCCTGAATATGGTGATATTCATTTGAAAATACATTTTCCAATTGTTATGCAGAATATGTGCCAATTTCCTGAAACAAATGTAACCAATTCGCATTTCTCAACAACAAAAAAGAACTTTTTAGAAAACCTGGCCTCAACTATTTAAACAAATAGTGAAATTTACCGCATTATTACATAATTACATATCAAATTACATATGAAATTGATTACTATTTAATAATGTACATGGGAAAGTGATGTATACTCAACAAAATTAATTAAGGACCCAAATGGCCCTTTTGGACATAAATCTATCTTTATATTATTTTAACGACAAAGAACTTCTTAACATTTCCTGACTCCAGGTACTCTTCAAGAACTCAGTCCTCAATTTATTGTATTGAGTATGCAATACAGATTGTGTGGATCTGACCATAAATCTCTCCATACAATTAATACATAATTTGAATTTGTTGAACAACATTCATTCATAACTCACAGCAAAACATATTGTGGGTGTAAGCGATGGCATTGACAGGTTAAATACTGGAAGCCATGGCATTGACAGGTTAACAGTTAATCTACTTCCTAATTTCACACGCTGATGGAATTTTAACCATATCAACAATCCCAAAGAGTGACCCCTGTGATACCATCTCGACAAAACAGGATGCATCTCCAAACAGAGGCTTCAAAGGCACTGAATCATGTGATTTCTGATGGAAGTTCAGGGGAAGTAATTATCAATCCTAATAGGATCTCATGATAAACATTGTCATCAATATTATCAATCCTCACTGGATCTGTGATAAACATCATGGAAGGGAGAGATACAGATGGAGGTCGAATGTACACAAGGTTCATGCTATGTTGGACAGACTTGCTGTTTATACTCATCACTGGTGCCTTGCCTTCCCTACTGTTCCCTAATCCTCTTCTTAATCCAAGATTGAAATGAAAGAAAACATCATCATTAACCTTATGTTACAAGCACTGAAGTTTATAGTAGAACAGAAGGTGGTGCAATGGTGCATTGTCAGCCTTCAGAACCAGAGGTCCCGAGTTCAAACCAGCCCTGGGGATCTGCAGTGAGCAGCAATGTCTGCAGATGTCGCCTTTCTGATGCGGCCATTACAGGATGCAATGTTTGAACTCTAGTAGAACGGTTACTATATTTGGTTCATCAGGCTAGCAGGTTTATTGTAACACTATGTGCTACAGCTGTTGAAACTTTCTTCATTCTGTGTCTTCAACATTTTACAAATCCATTACCAGACCGTGCTATATTTCGTCATGGCATTGTTATCGTACTCTTCATGTGTTTGAGATTAATCATAATTTGAACTGTTAAAATATGTGAATGCAAGTGTGTTGATCCTCATAATATCTTGGCTGTGTTCTGACAATGATTTTATTACACTACTGCCATCAACTACCAAGACCTTCTTCTGACCAATGTAAAGTGCAAACCAAAATGATGCCGAATGTCATCCACCTACTTATACCATGCATACTATGTATACCATGTATGTGTACCAAAGATGTTGGAGGTATTTTTTGTACTTATTTAAAAAAAATATATAATAATATAATTTGCTTCCAATGTCTTTGACAAGGACCTGAACATGATCCCATCATTCAGTGACCAATATAGCACCTTCATACTCTCTATCCTTACATGTACATAGGCATTGATTAAGCTGATCAAACGGCACATAGTCTTCAGTTGATGATCATAAGCTCCTCAAAGCATGCTACTGCTGATCATCTAAAGTGTGCCTTACTTTACCCTTTACCCATTCCTCGTTGGTCTTGCTCTTCCAGGTAATCAATAGAGAAAGACGAGGATGTGTGTCATAACAGTCGGCTAATCAAAGTCAACCGACCCCGGTGACAAACTGGAAAACAAGCCGGATCTGGACAATGAAGCAGCCGCTGACCCGTATAACAGTTCATTGTACTAAATAGGCAGAGTCTAAAGGAAAGGAGAATTTGATTGCATGGAACCAAAGACACATCCCATAATAGGCAGGCTGTGTAATTATTGTGACATAACTGCAACATGTCTTATGAAAATCTTCCGGGCTTCGGAATAAATTGTCCAGTTTCATTAGAACTTGAGTTACTGTGATTGTGTCATCGGCTGGACGTTCACAAACATGGGGCAAGGTCACAAGCAGAGGCAATGACACAAACATAGGCAATGACACAAACATAGGCAATGACACAAACATAGGCAATGACACAAACATAGGCAATGACACAAACAGGGCAATGAAACAAACAGGGCAATGGCAAAAACAGAGGGCAATGGTATGATCACAGGGCAATGACACAAACACAGGCGATGATACAAACATGTAGTCTGTGTCACACCCTGTTCTCACCAAAATACTCCGATTCGTTCAGGGGCTCCTTTCATATAAATATAATACCAATCAAAATAAGTTATATATTATTGATTTACTTTAACCCTCTGAGGCTGTGGATAGTCTAACAAACATGGAACAATGTAATAGCACAATGCACAAACACAGGCAATAACACAATCACAGGACAATAACACAAACATGAAGCAATGTAATGCCACTAACATAGGGCAACGAAAGCAATGGGCTAATAGTGATATCCTTCATCATTGAGCATTCATTCTGTCACTGTGTTTAAAGTCACTCGGTGTGTACGTGGCCATGGCTTGAACCACCGCCCTACTATACCGCTTTCCAGGTATGCAATGAGAAGATTTAATCAGTTTAAATATGTTACTACTACACAAGGCTGAACAGAAATGGTGTTACTACAGTACATCTCTAGCACTGGTTTTGTGAAGGACTTGCAATTAGCAGGACTACCTATCTACTCAGTACAACCTGGCTGTAAAGAGATATTTTACGAGTGCTTCATTGACAAACTATTTTGACTGAATCAACGTGTAAATAATAATAGATAATTCCAGCATTCATATAATATTTACTTGTAACAACAAAATGAAATACTACAGTTTCCATATATGTTAAATAAAATAAACTTCCAGCATTTGAATTCTTGAATTATTCAGCTTTCAATATAAATGGCAACGAATCACACAATTGACAAAATACTGTATATTTTCACTAATTTACAACTACAATCCATTATTCAATTCATTAACATAGTTATATTATTCCTATGCTGAAAATAATCCTTCTTTAATTCTGTATAAGGGAATGAACTATATAATAATAGAGGATATTACAGGATGTTCTATTTAATATCAACTTTATGTCCTGAGTGTAATAGTTTTATGCATGAGTTTCAGTGAGTGCAAATAAGAATTATTTCACAAGGGACATAAAGGTTCTTATACACCAGAGATGAGCGATTTACCACCTGGACAATCAGTGGCAACAACAGAAAATTCTATCAAAATTTATTGTTACTAATTTTGCTTTTGATGTGCAAGCATATAGATAAATGATAAGGTTCTATCTCAGAACATAAATTGCCAAATTTGTCGCCATAAAATTTGCCTCTGGTGTGCAAGGACCTTAAAGTTGATATTAAATATAACATTGCGTGGAATTCATTGTCAGCAGTGTTCTGTACCTGGAGATATGTACAGCATGAATATGACATACTTTGAAACAACATGCTGGGGTAATAAATACATGTACATAATTATGTGTATATATGCTGTACTTGAATTCTGTAAAACAAAGAAAATGTAACTCAAAAGATGCCATTTTTTACAGTCAGCTACAATGTATATATGGGCAGTTCAACAAGCGGACATTACGTTCAGATACAAAGCTACCTATGCTGATCAAACTTATGCACTGAATACCCTGGGTTACCCATTATATTTTATCTGAAAGGTTTCTCATTTCCTCTTACTACTCTTGAGTAATAAACTTAAGAAGTGCGTTGCAGACATTGCAGCAAAAAGGCAACCACATGTTTTAGTCATCTCGTTAAAATTTAATTTCCTATGAAGTAAAAATCTTGCCACAGAAATACTGGTACTTTTCAAACATCAAAGAGAGGGATATTGGCTAAGAAAACTCTGATTCAACATACTATGTTTTTCTATTATGTTTTTCATAATAATTATTGTCATCATTATGTTTTTCATAATTCTTGGGCTGATAAAGATTGTTATTGACCAATTATTGCTGCCACTGGTTTTTATTCATACCATGTCATGCTCCAACTTTGTAATTAGTCATAAATTCATCATTGCCATCACTTTTGGTAAGTTAAAGGCTATATGTAATGTCCGTAACACTTTTACCTTTGTAATTCCTGGCGGTAAAAAAACTCCCTTGTTAAATTTGTCTGACTAAATTAATGTTTATATCAAACTAAAAGAGCAACATAAGTGAAATCTCAAAATATTGTAAATAATTTTCACTAGCTAAAGAAATATGTCTAAATGGTGCAGACATTACATAATTCAGGTATCTTTTTTCTCATCAAGAAACAACTAGTTGGATATTTGTTCATAGACCCATCATTGCTTATGGTAAAGGCTATGTATACATGCACAAATGTCTGTTGTAACATTATTAGTCTTTCTTTTATGATGCATTTAAGTTACTAACTTCCAAATATTTTAAAAAAATACTGATTTCAAAGAGCTTCAAACATCACACAGTGTCACACAATATTCAGAAAATCACACTTATTTAAAACTGCCTGGCTTCATGCTAATATAAGTTTCCCTAAAATTATTGGATTTGAACATTGTCACTTTTTCACTGTCTCGTGTGGAATTGCCCATATACCAGCCCACCGACTTAATTCTCTAAATGTCAGGAAATGTGTTTTTCAGGGCAGTCATGATTTTCATAAATCTAGGAAAGCATAACATGTAACACTGTAGCAAACATTGGATGCTTCATTCCCTTGGTCGGCACATATCTTTTACAACTTTTTAGCTTCACCTCTGGAAATAATTAGTGTCCCCCAACAATTACCATGGAATAAATTGACTTTCAGTAATTCTCTTCACACAAAATCTCCACCAAATACGTTTGAAAGACAGTTCTATAAAGGCATCTCTGTTTGTGTCCAACAGGGAAAGGTTTCAGGGATACTGTGCCTGGATTCTTACAAAGAGTTCACTACAATACTCTGTGACCAGAAATACACTTCTCTTAAAGCCTTCATATGGGTGCATTCTTTCTACATTCAATACATGCAATTGCCATGTGTATGGAGGATACTCTTCCATTCTAGTATTATCAGAATCTATCTCCCCACATTATTTAGTTAGCATTATTCACTAATCTCATTTGTCACGGTAACCATGCCTTAACCTAATCAATTACGGTCATGAAAGCCTATACAGTTGCAAATTAGCTGGTGGTGTTTCCATATCAGACACACTTCAGAGCATAGGCTTGTGATAAACATCATCAAAGATAATGCATTTAATTGTAATGATTTCATCAAAATGGAAAGGTCCAGAACAACATGCATCATTGGAGGTGACATTGTCACATTGATTATTCATATCTGGTGACACATTTGCTTAGGATTTGTTATTCCAAATTAATGTTGAAATGATCTATTGATGGATGACCAAAGATGAGGTTCAATATGTGTTTAAACATTTCATTTCATATCATCAGAAATGATTGCATATCGTCGATAAGAAAAACAAATATTAAAAAATCAAATACAATCCAATGCTAGGACTTAAATGCTAATCTTAATTTTTTTTACTATAGTCTTGTTTTTTTGTCTCTGAGATTATTCCTGTTTACTCCTGACCTTGAACTGTGACCCTAATAGACATACAACTAGCATGCTGGGTAATTCACATACCTCAGCACCATCATGACCTTTTCTCGCTGACAAAGACAGAAGGTAGGCGTCCGTCTGGAATAACAAATACTTGATAGGTTGGCAAAACATTGCCAACACATAAAGAATATACATTTACTGGAATATTAGATCCTCTTCATTGAATGTATAGTACTTAAAATATCATTTTACATTAGTACATTCAATACATTGCGATTTACTTTATTAATATTAACTTAAATTTCATATTTATAATTATCGGTTTACTTCATCGCAAATAATTTGCTTATTTTTAGTTGCAAATTAATATATTTCACAATGAAGCCGTAACTAGTATTTGTATGCTTTTACAAGAAGGATCGCTTAACTGACAAGCAATTGCTATTCAAACATACAGTACGTAAATACACATATATTTCCACTGATGCAAATGATTAAACTAAATGGACTACACTATCATCTCTGCTACAGTGACAAATGGGAGTCATTACTCAGAGGAACTAAACAAACAACATTAGCACATTCTAAACTCCACTACTCAATAGGTAATGGCAATCCATTGTATTCAGCCCTACATTAAAAATGAAATAAATGACATTTACAAATTTCAGTGGGATTGATGGTTTACATCTGTGTAGTTGACAATGAGAAAACCTAGTTAATGTATCACCAGCCTTGGCAGCTCCTGTATAATCATAGTTAAGGTATCGGCAGCCCCTGTATAACCACAGCTAATGTATCGGCAGCCCCTGTATAACCACAGCTAATGTATCAACAGCCCCTGTATAACCACAGCTAATGTATCAACAGCCCCTGTATAATCATAGTTAAGGTATCGGCAGCCCCTGTATAACCACAGCTAATGTATTGGCAGCTCCTGTATAACCACAGCTAATGTATCAACAGCCCCTGTATAATCACAGCTAATGTATTAACAACCCCTGTATAACCAGCATCCATTTAATACGGTACCTAGAGCTGTTATAATGTCAGGTTTAATGTTAATCTGTTGCTGGCAGCATAACGTGTCATGTTCAATACTGTCTGGCTTCATTGTACAGGAGATGTAGTCCTTGTTTGATCAATTGTATGTGGAAATTCAGTACTTCCAACTGTCTAGCCTGCATGTATGTATCTCCAATCACCTTTCAATTTTCAATCTCTCTTACTAGGACCTCAGATTGGAAACATTCTCTGTTGATTGTGTCTGTATCTATCTCTATGACATTGGTTTGTTGATTTGGGGTCTAAAGCCACTTTCAAGATTTGTTCACCAACATCATGGCTTGCATGCATATGCACTGCTTGTACTAGTCTGGATTTCCACCAATTTTCATTCTAAATCCCACCCAAACCCAATGGAAACCATACCTAAACCTCATCCCAGACTTTAACCAAATCCTATTCCAATCCAACCATCCCTATATACTGGACTCTACATTAACTTTTGTGTCCTGTCAGACATGAACTACTTACCCTGTAGGTAAAGGGCTTGTTAATCTGGGCTATTTCACATGTCCGCCTGTGGACAATACCTGTCACAGGAAGGTTGATAATCCTTACTGTCAAGCCCTGATATATATATATATATATATGGTGGTACTGCTTTTTACTATTTTTAACTGGTGTGTCCTGTGAACAAATGACATCGACTGTACTACCAAGATGTACTTGCACTACAAAGTTTTAAATTATTTGATGAACACTATCACAATTTATTGTTATCAAAACAAGTTTGAATTCACTATTCTTTGATGACTGTGAATATGTATTTGTGAATACGCAATGAAACGTGCGTCAAGTGGTCTAGCCTTTGTCCTCATGTATTCATGGGCATGCTGTATCAATTATAGTTATGTTTTAATTTCAATGCAATGAAACATACATACACCAAATTTCAAACAAAAGCACTTATCAGTGTTCATATTGTGGAACAATCAAAGCAAGGAAAATGCAAGCTACCGTAATTACCTTAATAGTTCGAACAGAGAAAATAATAAAAAATTTAACCGAAAATTATGAAAAATAAAAATGACCTGTGTTTGTATATTTAGGGCCAACCAAATTAAAGTACAAAAGTTGGCTGTTTCTGGTGTGATTAACAGCACTCTGGTCATTATTATTTCATAGTAATACAGTGTAGTTTTATTTAGTACTGTTCTGAAGGATATTTACATGTACATGCCGGTATGGGCGAGATATTCATTCATGCATACATACCAAAATGCTGTGCTGATAAAAACATCGTTTGTGATGGTTAGATTGATTCCATCATCTTTACCATCTATTTGTCAATGTTCTACATCACCATTTCTATTTCTATTTGGCATGGTTTTTCATGTTTATTTCATTTTCTTGAATCCGTAGTTTATTAAATAACATTGTAGTCGTAGCGTATGGGTGAAATATTCCCATTGCGACGTAAAGCTCCAATTCATCATGATTGCATTACTGTTTTCCTTCCTAAACATACGCGACGACTACAATGCTATTTACTAACTACACATCACATTGGTTGAAAACTACCCGTAGTGACGCCAATCAAGTTAGTGTGACATCTGCCCGTAGCGACGTAAAGGTTTGGATGAAATCTGCCTGTAGCGACGCAACTCAATGTGCGCATCACAAGGTTTTTCAATTGTCTACCCATATTATCAGTGATCATTTTACATGCGAAAACATACGTACTCCGCTACGGAGAATGGCTTCTTGGAAATTACAGTCCCGATGATAAATAGATATGGGTACGGCATATGAAATAAATGTGTATAGCAAGTCGTGTGTAAACATGTCGCGCAGATGTTAAAATCGACACGAGCTGCACGTGGAATGTCAAAATCACGGTCCCTGGACTAGAACACTGTGGTACCAGACGTTCTCCCACACCACCCTCTCAGTCCGCCGACAATAAGGAATTGACCTGCCACATGACAGCGTGATTAGTAGATGTGTGTATCAAAACGAATTAAATGTTTACATTCAAGAGATGC
>JAUTBT010067714.1:0-12500 GCA_032361225.1 Lepetodrilus schrolli
CACACACACACACACACACACACACACACACACACACACACACACACACACACACACACACACACACACAAACACATAGTTGAATAGAATAAAATGTAGTGTGTGTGCATGGCGTATGTGTATGACATATACAGTGGGTTAATTTTCGCGTCGACAAATGACCACATTTCTTTTTCCAAACTATAGCGGAATATATTTTCGAAGTCAATTCTACAAATCTTTAAAAAAAAAATAATTTAAGTATTAAATCAATTGCATTAAAAATGTCTATAAAGAACAATTTCAATGAGAAAAATGAAACATTTGTTTTTATTCGGTTTGTCGGAAGCTGGTGACATACTGCTTGACTTAATGTTTCTTCGTCATTCTGAGACACATTGTGAGACACGGCTATGGACGACTTCACTGTAGAAGATTACCCTGTTTTTGCACCATAACAACATTACCTATTTAAGAGTCTACAGACAAACTTAGCTATAGATTTAATGAATAATTGAGAAAGCGAGACTAGCAAATTCCTTCATTTGAAGTAACTATCAAGGACTATTTCAGAGCATTGCGACTTTTTAAAAGGTAAATATACCAGTACTTATTTTGAAATCCATTTATTCTCTTTCCTGATCCACCATGAAAGCGATTCAACGTATTTCGGAACGAAAATTTATGCAATCTATTATTGAATTGGTTTTATGGAATACGTTCTAAAGAATATTACGGGCCCTCTGGCCCTGACAATGGATAAATAACCTACGGCCCTGCTTGAGCTTCATCTTGTGACGAAACTGCATTTATTTTATATATCATTATTAATAGGTGTAGCTAAAGGGTGCAGAAACAACGCAAGAGCCATAGACTATAGTGGTAGCTCTATTCGGACCTCTGATATTCCCGTTAACTAATCAATAGACAAACGAAGCTGGGAAAGTATATTACGAAATACAGCTTAACTTCCTTCGGGCCACGATACAATCATTAACGAGAAACGCGCTTCTGAACAATTGTTATCGCGAAAGATGTGGCTAGTCTCCTTCCACGTCGTCACCGACTTCATCATTTACGTTGTGACGCCTTCGACTCGAGAGAGCCTGCAGCACATTCCACACATCCAGTGTCGATAATGACCGATTACTTCTGCAGGCGACCTCGGGCGATGACGTACATCATCGTTGTGTATAAGCCGTATCACTATCCAGATCTTGCCGACTGTTGGGTAACGCATCGCGGCTTTATACACTGGATTATTCTTAATGGAAACTGAACTATAATGTGAATACAAGTCAAGGGATTTGCTTTATAAGTACTGGTTACATTTCACCCAGTGACAGATGACATAACTTGTAATTGCGGGATGTGCAAGAAATATTACTTTCGGAAAATAGTTGCATCAATTGTCAATTAGGTTTCGTCGTCTTCAGTCTAAGAGACACTTGAGTCATTCGCACCGCCATGAACAACAATGATGCTCTTGTTCCTATTATTTGCCATGTTTCCATATTATTCCATCGCCCAATCGGAAAACACGGTTACGATCTCTGGAAGATTATCTATATGTTAGCGGCTATGAGGGCAATGCATTCTGAAGAGCGTGGTAGACTTGTCGGTCAAGGCGTTACTTGAACCCGGCGCAGCCAGTCTCCAGCGAATGCCTTGAGGAAAATAGTGTACGTGTAGTCGTTTTCCGTCGTGTTGTCGGAAATGTCGAGACTGGAACGCGACAGAATGCCACATTGTTGACTGCCCGTGTTATACAGATACAATAAACTACGCTTGCATTGCGTATATCTGTATATCCATCTTACTCTCCATATTTGCCACAAATTTAATGTTGTCATGGTTATGTCTGTAAGATGATATTCCCTTGAAAGTAACTTTTATAATCTTATAAATATATATTACATAATAACCAATAGATCAGTCAATACTCTGGGAGGATCGATTTATGGGGAAGAATCTAGATGAAAAACTATTAGAGAAATACGTTTTTAGATGATATTATTCACGTGCATATACTGACACAGCAACCCGGACCAGCCTGTAAAACATCACGTGATCGACACAATTATGTGACGTAATAGGCATGAATTCTCGCGTTTGAAATTTAATGTAAGAAAACTAACGGTCTCTATTATGGAAAGATCTACGTATTAGGATCTAGATATTCGATAAAATGATCTAGAACGAAGGTTCTAGATAGTATCTAGATGGATCCATAGTCTAGATCTTGGTGAAATTATCTATATGAAATAATCTAAAAGTGAACAGATCTATATGATGCAGTGGTATAGATGGAAAGGATTTAGCGGGAATGATCTAAATTATATAAATTGGTCTTTATATTATAGAATGGTCTCGATAGAATGGTCTTAATAAAATAATATAGAGAAAGGATCTAGATAGAAGGAGCTACAGTCGATATAATGGTCTTGATGGAATGGTCTAGATGAAGGGATCCAACATCCTATATCTATTCACAAAATACTATTATATCAAAACAATAACTTAAAATAAACTGATAATTTACAGAATAACTGCCAACATTAGCATTGTTTTCCCCGCTGGATTATGCGACATGTCATCAATGCTATTGTTGAATATCTGGAGAAACACTATTTTCCCCAACAGCACAAATTGGTGGCTTCCTTATTAGTCAATTACAGATTGATGATCATGTAAGCTACACGCTGAAGGAAGAAAAAACCTCCGTGAATCATGTGATCTATTTAGGAGAATTGGAGTCCTAGTATTTCACGTAAAATTATAATATTACGTATGCATTATTGTCATTGTGTGAAGACAGCTGTCGAAAGGACGTCATTGGAAATAGCTGTGGTGCTTGCTAATTCCTTGCAGAAATTGCTTGTCAATTAATTTTAATGAAAATTTGTTACCGTATATGTTTCCCCAAGTCTTTTAGCATACTTAATGTGCTACGTTGAATAGAATATAACGACAATAGACTGTACGGGTTGACTATATAAATAACGCAAAATATGTTACCGTATATCATATGTTACTGTCAGTCTCTTATCATACCTGTTTTATGCTATTGTTGTTTCTTGTTTGTTTTTGAATTGGGGTTTAAAGTCGCTTTCAAGATTCTTTCACTTACATCACGACATCAGTTTAGGGCAGGAGGAAACCCGCAACATCCGTAGCGCTGAATGTTGCAATAAACCTGCGAGCACCAGCTGGTACTGACAAGACCAATGATGATATCTGCATTGCCACATACTTTATGTACTGCGTTGGATAGAACATAACTACAATAGACTGTATGTGTCGCTATAGAAATAACGGAAAACAAGTATCTAATCAGACAGCTACGTACAACGTGGTGTTGGCATTAGATTAATACGAGTATAAAATGCTCGCGTAGATTTCATGATCAACATATCATTAATAGGTTCAAACGCATGCTTTTAATTTTCTTCTAAATATTAGTTTGTTCCTGGTAAATATCTAATGTCAGCTTGACAATGATCGATTGTTAGATGGTTTACCTATTCCAAGAACGCATATATGGTATTAGCATTTCATTTTCATTAAGGAGTCAGATATTGTCATACCTACGATAGTAGAGATATGCGAAGCCATATACGAACATTACGGTCTGTTGACATAGTATCTACACAGTTTGTGTATTCATTCTTGTTAATGACGATTTGATAGATTCAGTAAGAGGCTGGCTATATCACGGTCAGGAAGCCGATTCACGATATTATACTTCCACTCTATACCTCAAGCAGTACCTCGGGGTCATAGTGGATTAATTCAGCGCTAATGCCCAATGACATATTATACAGGACATCATTCATCTTATGGCTGGGTAACCATGGGAATGTCTTGTCATGTGCAATAATGCCTTAAATTAGCATTTTACTGTTAGGATAATTCTGGAAGATATTGTATTGTATTACTGTCGTTGTGTTGTCAGAAATGCGCAATGCCTAAGGTTGGATTGCAGTAAAGATGTAATTCTTGTGTATCTCGTTTGCTGTCGCATTACTCGTTTAATTCAATACCCTAAAGAGAATAGTGAACTTTAAAAGAGAGCTGGCAGGTCGTTCTAACCTACAATAACAAGCTCATCTATCAACCATGCAAAAACACACTAAACCGACAACACAGAAGACAGAGTAAAGCAATTCAACATTTTATTCCAAGACTCGCTTTTTGAGAAATATTTTTAAAACCCAATTAAAATAACAGCATTTAGGTGAGAACAAGGTGTGACACAGACTACACACACACACACACACACACACACACACACACACACACACACACACACACACACACAGAGACAGAGACTACACACACACACACACTCAGATATATATATATATATATATATATATATATAATATATATATACCGGTACTAACAAATTAGTATGTTTCATATGGTAGGCCTTACTATACGTATTGTCAGAATATATTGTAGCCCTCTGTATTTCCTTTGCCTCAGACGCATGCACAAAATAATGATTTCAGTCTTTGAACCGGAAATAATTAATAACTTCCCAAATCAAATCAAGCCATGAAACAATCATGCGCACGTCGTGCTCAGATGGCATCAAATCTCATCACTGGTCGGCCTTCGTGACCTCTGCTGTTGACAGAGTGTAAGGAACTCTGCACCAGTTAGTGACAGTTCATGACGGACATTCGCCCACCACGGATTCCTTGTATGGGCAGAAGTGGAATAGGTAGTACAATTACTGGGCTTGTTAATGTCACTGACAGCAGTAGCTACAACTGGTGTGATAAACACTGCTCAATTTGTCGTGCCTAGATATGGAAATTATGGTTATTAACTCTTGTTGTGGATAATGAAGTGATATTGTAATTTGACGGCTATTAGGAGTCCCAGTCCTTGTTTACATCATTGAAGAAGAATAGTTCCAAAATATAATAATATCGATACTTTTAGAATAATAGTTTGTGGAAATGATCTGTGGGTTGAGGGGTTGGTGTGTGTATGTGTTTGTATATATGTGTGTGTATGTGTGTGTATGTGTATGTATGTGGGGGTGTGGAGGTGTGGAGGTGTGTATATTTTTGTTTATTTGTGTATATGTGTATATTTGTGTATATGTGTATATGTGTGTATGTGTATGTATGTGTGCATATGTGCGTGTATGTGTGTGTATGTATGTATGTGTGGGTGTGTCTGTGTGTGTATATTTGTGTATGTGAGTATGTGTGTATGTCTGTGTGTGTGTGTGTGTGTGTGTGTGTGTGTGTTGGGGGTGTGGGTGCACGAGGGCCATACATTATATCAGACCCAAAAAATAGGGAGGTGCGTATACCCTGCTCGCCGCCCCATTTCTGTGTTGACCAACGCGTTCTAAAGCAACGTAACATTCTAGATCAAGTAACATTATTATACCATATATTACCTGCTTACGTATATCGCGTGTATTGCTTTGGACAAATGTGTGGGTATGACATATTCTCAGTTCCTGGAATGTTGTACATGATCCTGTTCATACCGTCTCCAACCTCTAGTCTTACTAGTGTCCACTCACCGTACGTTGCTCAACCTTCCATAATTACTGTTCTTTGAGGATAAGTTAATTTGGCGTTCAGAATTGATATTTCACCCTGCAGTAATTGTTATGTCTGGTCTGGAAGGTTGCCGTGACCAGGTATTTAAACATTCCACGACAACGGGATCCAGTACGGGAGAAACCTCAGCTGAGCAAAATCTCAATGTTTGTTTCGAGAAATCGTGGCCAGATCAAATAATTACAAGCTTGGAGAAGCTACAATATACAAGTATCACACTTCGTTTAAAGGGACTCGAACCAAAAATTGTACGCTTTTGCCGAGGTCAGTTATTATTATTGTTGTATCATTAAATGACCCCCCCACCCCCACCCCACCCCACCCACACCCACAAAAAAATAAAAATAAAATAAAAAAAACCCACAAAAAAACCCACAAAAAAGAAACAACAACAAACAAACCCAAAACAACAACAACAAACAAACACATCGATCGTCGATTGTTTATTCCGTCGATTTGTGTTTCGAAATGCCCTTTGTGCGATTGCTGAATGTGGTGTCAAGTGTTAATACGCTCTGCATCACAAGTTCTGCTTGCCGTTAAAAGCTGGTAATAGCGCCGATTTAGCGATAAAAATATGTTTTAGAGAGCAGTTAATCAATGTCGTATATAGACTATAAGTCCATTATCACATATTTGACTTTTCTACAAATAGAAAATTCTGTTTCCAGTTAATTTTATGGTTTTGAATATTATACGAATGTTTCAATCAGTCTCTGCCAATAATAACCACTAAATGCGTGCTTGTAGTTATTTAGTGTTGTTATATTTTACTTTCACTATCGTTTGATTACCATAAAACTATCATTGAATAAAGATATATTATACTCGGGATTAATGTTTGAAGAAGACATTTGTTATTCAAAATATACCTGCAATTCACACTGACTTAATAAAGATAACAACATTATAACATACCAATCAGCATTTTTTTCCATTGCTTTCACTGCATTTGATATATACTATGGTTCTGTAATATGGGGGATCACATTACGAGAAAATATTGAGAAAGTACACACGAATTTCTTTAAGAGATATCTATGCCTAAATAAACGAGTCTTCTTGGAGAAGTAGGTAGAAATTATTTATGTGTTGATTATTACTGCCGTTGTATTAAATATTGGTTTAGACTGTTGTATATGAATAGAAAAATATAACCATATGCCTGTTACGAAATATTGAAAACATATGATGAAAATGGAAACTGTGCAACTATATATTCGTTAACTTTTATATGAAACTGTTTTTTCCCCTCATGTATGGATATGTCATGGCTGTGCAGATGTTTCTATATTTATATAATTTTTAAAACAACGTTGCAGAGATATTCAGTCGATATTCAGTCTTAGAGTTGTATTCTTCCTATAAATCGACATTAACAACGGAGGCGTATAGAATCTTATTTACGTCATGCCTTGTGTTTGTCGCACACGTTGATATTCAGCAATTGCGTTATAATGAATATGTTAACATGAATCATATTCTGTTACTAAATGTAATCTGAATTAAGTTGAAGACGAATATAATTTTCTTTTAATATGTTCATTTATGAAATCAGTAGGAAAGCATATATTCCAAAGTATTATCATTTTCCCTCGAAATTAAAATTCAAATACAACTGTTAACAATGAAATTCTTCCTCTACTAAAATCTCTGTCAACCTTCCTTAAAATATATTTGCCAATGTAAAACACGTGAAATCGATTTGTTAAATTCTATATTTACTCCGGGTCACGATACATGCAATTTTAAAATAAAGCTTGTCTGATATCTAAATTTAAATTGTCGTTGCTAAGTAATAACAAATGGAATTTGGGACAGTTTACTTATATTAATTGGATGCAGTCTTTGTGTTAATATATAAGGTGTATCACAACAATTTTTATTATTATTTGAACGAGTAGAAGATATCGATGTACAAATCGAAGCTCTGAAATATTATGTTTTCGTATTTACGTCTGAACTGGAAATGGAACCGACCCGATCGTCATAAATACGGGTATTCTGAAGGAGACACCGCCCACTACGTCAACCGCGACGACGAAACCCGGGTGTCGAGGCAAGTCATTAATTAATACCTTAAAGTAGTAGGAAAGACTAATTAACAATCTAACATTAGCATATGTTATTGTCTTAACTACAACATCACCGATAACGATACAGCTTTAACTATTGTAAAGTATGATGACGCTGATATCTTCTACGATAACCACTAAACACGGCCTAGGAACAATACATCTATTAGAATGTTATAGCCAAATATTAAATGTCGTTTCTGAAATGCCTTTGATACGAATGCATCCCCAAGTCATTATTATGATCGTTGTGATGCTACGGGGGCTATCAGAAAAACAATCTAAGGTCCTCCGTCTATTTCGATTCGAAAATTATCGTGCCAGCTAGATCGGAAACTTAGATCAAATGACCATCTTCTGAATATATAGTCCAATTAACGAATGTTTCTGAGATTCACAGTACACTATTGTTTTACCACAAGATTCCACATAAATATGATTTATAATAATATTATTTGACAATATACTTATATGCGTAGCTAGACATGGTTAAAGTACCAAATACAATAAGTAAAGTATATAAAGTCATATCCTATTAAGGACAGTATACGTACCAGTTAAGCAATCAGAAAACAGGTACGGCTATTTGAACGAGACTGACTCAGTTATATGTAACTTATGTATACTAAATATGTTCAATGTCCGCCAAACATAATATCTATAGATTAGCGAATCAAGCAGTCGACAACTTTGTATTCGTGTATAAATGATATCGTGAAACCATGTACATGAAATAAATATCGACGTGATTATTTTCTTCTGGGTCGACGCTATCGTTCGTTTGCATGTTTTGCACGTGGTAAAGTTTGACGTACATTTCAATGGTGGGCTTGGCTTCGCGTTAACTAGGTGAATTATCTTCATCAGGTAGCGGGTGTACGGTAACAGCCAGATATCGGGTGATAACTACACTACATGTTTCCAGCCGACTGCTCTTGTAAATATTGCGTTATCATGGGTGACCTTCCCATCCTATAGTTAATGTCAGATTATGGGCAATGATATTAGCAGTGCACATTGATATATATATTCGTACAAGAACAGGATGGCGTTATTACATTCGATTACGCAACATACGAACTGGACAGAAGATACAAACAGGTATTTACCATTATTCGTACACACGCACACGCACTTACATACACACACACGCACGCACGCACGCACACACGCACGCGCGCACACACAATCACATACACACACACACACACACGCACAATCTGGCTTGTTGGGACAAGACTGATGTCGCTTTTGTATTGTAGGCGTATGCAGGTTTTTCTTTTCACAGCTGGTAATTGAAAATGACAGATGCTTGGTCGATCGTTACTAATTATAATATAACTGTATGCATCATATACTGTAAATCAGGACATTAATGCAATAACCAGCGGGACACTATAATGACACACATCTGATCGAGACTGTCAGATGAAATTCTATATCTGAATTTCAAACAAGACCGAGGCTGGCAGATGAAATTCTATATATGAATTTCCAACAAAACCGAGGCTGGCAGATGAAATTCTATATCTGAATTTCCAACAAAACCGAGGCTGGCAGATGAAATTCAACCATGACCGAAACTGTCAGATGAAATTCTACCGAGACTGTCAGATGAAATTCCAACAAGATTGAGATTGTCATATGAATTCTATACTAGTATATGAATTTCCAACAAGAACGATCCGAAACGGATTAACAAGACCTAGATCTAGACTGATGACATTCTGACATGAACTCTGAATAACAGGCTGGCAGTTAGGTACAACTTCTGAAAAGAGGCCTCCGTAAGAGCCTAGAAGTATCTCAAAAGTAAAAGTGGGATCTCGTGTTTTAAGATGATCTGAGGCCGCTTAATCCGAAAATGACGGTTCCCACGTTGACGTTTGAGCTTTTGACCCTCTATTTAGCATAAAACAAAATGGCCGCCAGGTTTTCTGTATCGGTATTGTCAGTTACCATTTTAATGATAATTTATGGCTTTTATTGACTTTTCACAAATATATTTTGCTTATTATATACTAAATATGTGCTACATACAACACCTTTCCAAAGTACACTGGTAGGCATGATAATGAAAACTATGGGGGCCATTTTGTTTCATGCTAATTAGAAGGCTTGGAAACATTTCATGCCCATATAAAATATTATGTAACACATATCAATGTAAGTGTTGTAAAACCAAATTGTGGTGTACAACTATTATGGGATTGAATGAGACATGGTCAAAAACATTGTATTAACTCAACGAAGAGCTGATACTATTGCATAAAACAACAGATAATTAATATGTAATTGATATGATTATTGTGTAAGCGACTTCTGTTTAAATATACAATTATAGCAATCCTGAATACTCTCCAACATTCATTATATTTTGATCTACCAATTTGGTGAAAAATACCAAAAATCACTATTTCTTTGTGAATAATATTTTATTTATCATTATAAAATAGTACTCTAATAATGCATACTAAATGTAGCACATAGTTAGTATCTAATAAGCAAAATATATTTGTGAAAAGTCAATAAAAACCATGAATTATTATTAATTTGGCTAACTGGCAAATGTCATTTTCGGATTCATCTATATAAGGAAACGAATAGGACCGTGACTGTCAGATGATATTGTGACTATTAGCACTGTGATCATTGGATGAAACTGTCAGTAACTTTTTTCCGAGATAACCGTGACCGTCAGAGGAAACTCGGACACAAATCTAGATGTCCAAGATAAATGAAAATCGATGCGCAGAATATTTCGAGATACTAGATTACATGAAGATAAGACAGATATGTAATCAGTGTTATGCACTACATAAGACTCAAGAGTGCAGAATGTTGTTTACTTGCAGTAGCTTTACTAAGATCATGCGTGGGGATATGAGTGCAAACCTCCCCATAAAATTAATTACGTTCCTATCCCCATTTTCGCTGGTGAGATATTTGTTTGCTTTCAAGAACAAAGTATAATTTGAACATGATAATATGCATACCACTACTACGACTACTAGTACTATTACTACTACTACTACTACTACTACTACTACTACTACTACTACTACTACTACTACTACTACTACAGTTACTAAAATGAATACCATGATGACGATGACAGTATTTTTTTCAGAAGAAGGAATTACTACAGTGATATTCTTTCTAATTGCAACATCAACAACAACAACAACAAAGAAGAAGAAGAAAATAGTCTGCAGGGACCGGACCTGTACATCTCATGAACACATACGGCCATCCCAACTTCCTGAGTGTTTTTTTCTGTCATTACTAACTGTATTTATCTTTCCTGTTTCAGACACAGTCTCGCCAATGTTGACATCGGGTCCCGGGCCGGACGGAAGGGGTCCACGATCCCGGGACTGGGGCTGGGGTCTGCCTCTGACGCAGCCAACAGACAGGAACAACTCGAAAAGTGAGAGCACATCCCCTCCACACACACGCACGCACACACACATACACATATACACACACACACCACACACCACACACCACACACCACACACCAAACACCACACACAGACACCCACCTACACCCCCCCTCTCTCTCTCTCTATCTCTCTCTCTGTCACTCAGCGTTATAATACTCTAAACTTTAAGCTGTCTCATCCCAAAATAGTCTTACTCTATGCAGATATACAGTAATATTAATAATATCAGTATTAATTTCCATTGCATTGGCTAAAATGTATGTATTATCCCCCCCCTCTCTCTCTCTCTCTCTCTCTCTCAGTATACCTCCCTATCGCTACCCGCACCCACCCACTACCCATCTCTCCAGTGACTACACATACTATACGCCATATAGGTACTATAATACATCAGTGTTTTGTTGCTCCAGTGCCTGGCATATTGCCTATAGCTATTGTGACGACAAATGTGCGGATTAATCGGTGAATGGCTCTGTATAATCGAACAAACATTCACTGGTCTCATTCCCATGTAATACAGCGTAACCCTCATAGTAAACAAATTGTAACCGAATTCAATTAGGAAGACTTACTGAAATATCGGTTACCCTATAAACGCACTTAATCTTGGATCTGTTGGATGCAACTTTACCCAATGATTAGACTGTACAATTAGTCTGTTATATATTAGCATTCTACCGTTAAACAACAGCAATGTGTGAACGTTTAACAGTATTACGCATGAACGGCAGGTTCATAGGCATATCTATGCAGTTACTGTAGATATACACACATGTACACACAGAAGTCCCGAAACTGAAGGTAAATAATAATAATAATAATAATAATAATAAAATAAAATAAAATAAAAAATAATAAAAGAAAGATAGAAGAAAATAAATAAACAAACAAATAAATACATAATAAATAAATGAATACAAATAAAGAAATAGATATATAAATTGAAATACAAATAAATTAAAATAAATTAAAATAAATTTTAAAGAAATTAAATTAAGTGATAACGGAAGCTAAATATTTAGTTAAACAATGTTTTACTATTTGTTGACACGTCAAAATAAAACTTGATTTAGGCCTAATTATTAATATCAGATCTACTTATATATGGAGCTGCATCGCACTGTAGGAAATTTCCACAAATAGTACAAACACATTCACTAAACCACAGCCTATTATCAGCGATGTTGGCGGAACGCTCCTATTTGTAACACATGGGTGTGTAGGCCTCGTGTAGTTCCACGAGATACACTATTCACATAGGCTAGACTTGTTTACATGATCGGAGAGCTATTTGCGAACGAGTAGCCGGCTCGTCTTGACACAAACAAGGATCCTGATATCGATTCGTCAACTACTACGTTAACCAGAAGATTATAACACCGAGGAAGTATTGCCTGTCTCGTAGCGAC
>JAUTBT010067725.1:0-14022 GCA_032361225.1 Lepetodrilus schrolli
GGGGTCTCGACGCCTGATATTCCGACCCAGGATGTCCCAAACATCCCCACAGAAAATGGGATGTGATTTTGGTGACGCTTAACTTATGATGAGGTATATATATTGATGAAATTTGGGACAACCAAAATCAGTGAGGAGGTGGTTTGCAATTTTCTAAAATGTGGATTTTTGCCACCAATGAATTTAAATATTGTTTTGTTTCAGTCCACTTTCCCAGAAAACCTGGTACTGATTGAAGGACAGTCACCACTGAAGATCAGTGTAAATATGGGGATGCCACCCGATTTGTACTGTGGTGTGAAGTATGGTGCAGTCTGTTCCGTGATTTTTGAAGCCAAAGTCGTAGCGTTATCGGAAGACAAAGCTATTCGATGTCCAGACGGCCATCTGATAGACCCACTGGTCATTAAATACATTGGGGATGCTGCATGCGGTGTTTCCATGGCTGTAGAACAAGGAGACATCTATCTGCACTCAGTGATGGACAGAGTACGCAGAAAAGAGAACACGACTGTGACTGTCAAGATTTACCAGAGAGACACAGTTGCAGGATCTGTGAAGTATTATGTGGATCAAGAGGAATTTGATGTAAGATTTGAGCTTAATTTTACTTTTACAAGTGATAATTAACTAGTAGTAGTAATAATGTGTGAATTGCTGAATTCCTTTAAGGTCATCTCTGTTGTATAAAATTGTCACGTATGGGTGAAAGATACCTGATGTGACATACAACAATACTTTATTCACTCACATAAATCATTACGAATGAGTAAAAAATATTCCTGCTCCAGTGTTAAGCAGCAAATCACTCACTCACTGTTGTATTAATACAAACCACTCACTCACTGTTGTATTAATACAAACCACTCACTCACTGTTGTATTAATACAAATCACTCACTCACTGTTGTATTAATACAAATCACTCACTGGTATATTAATACAAATCACTCACTAACTGTTGTATTAATACAAACATTTTGAATATAAATTGTGACATGACTTTCAACAAGAGTCGTAGAGTGATGACATAAATTGAAGAATGTTCTACTAATGTCCTACTAATGTTCTACTAATGTCCTACTAATGTCCTAATGATGATTTCTGTTGCTGGCAGGTGACCATTGTTGATCGTGACCAGAAGGACGCTCTGTGTGGAGCAATAGCGGACCCACATATAATTACATTTGATAAGAAGTAAGTTGTATTTGTTCTTTGTAAAGTATGTATTAGGGGATATCACAGATCACAGGTATCCCCTTGATGGTATCACAGGTACCACTGGAAGGTAATGAAGCCCTCCTGGTACCACTGGAATGTTACATAAGTCTCCATGGAAGCAGTTGTAGGAATCCATGGCAGGTTTCACATATACCACTGGAAAGTTACATAAGTCTCTATGGAAGCAGTTGTAGATATCAATGGCAGGTTTCACAGATACCACTGGAAAGTTACATAAGTCTCTATGGAAGCAGTTGTAGATATCAATGGCAGGTTTCACGGATACCACTGGAATGTTACATAAGTCTCTATGGAAGCAGTTGTAGATATCAATGGCAGGTTTCACATATACCACTGGAATGTTACATAAGTCTCTATGGAAGCAGTTGTAAATATCAATGGCAGGTTTCACAGATACCACTGGAAAGTTACATTAGTCTCCATGGAAGCAGTTGTAGATATCAATGGCAGGTTTCACAGATACCACTGGAATGTTACATATGTAGACCTATTACCACATCCTATTGAAGTGGTTTATGTTTCCTTTCCAGGAGATACGAAATGATGATTGAGGGGGAGTTTGTCTTCTATGAGAACAGCATTCTGGAAACTCTCGTAAGTCAAAGCAATCAGTTGCATCTTCTTTTTACATTCATTTCCAAATTTATATATATTAGTTTTTTTGCTCATTGCACCATTATATCCATGATTATACCATCAGGTTCATGACTGCTGTTATGTCCATGATTTAGAAATTATGTCCATGATTATATAATTATGTCCACGATTATACATTGAGTCTATGATTACACCATTGGGTCCATGATTATACTATTAGGTCCATGATTATATAATTATGTCCATGAGTCCATAATTATATCATTAGGTCCATCATTATATAATTAGGTCAATGACTCCATGATTGTACTATTAGGTCCAAGATTATATAATTACGTCCATGAGTCCATGATTGTAACATTAGGTCCATGATTATATACCATTAGGTCCATGTATATTTACGGCGAACTGGGAGAGGAAGCGCTGTGTGTGGGACAACAATCCGAAGTGGCGACGACGTCATCAAGATCAGCAAATGTCACCTCAGGCCCTCGAGAAGGTTACGGAAACGGCCAGTCCTGGTGGAACAGTTCTTCAATGGCAAACTCTCACCAAAGACAAAGATATTCCAAGAACAAGATGGTGCTGTGTACAAGGTGAGACAGGCATAGGCCCGTTTAGCCCTGCACTTACAATAGTTACTTTTAAACCAAACCTCAGTTAAACGCTAGTATTGTATATCATTAATACTTCAATACAAAATATGGCAGATGGGATTTTTTATTGATAGATTATTTAATTTTGAAGTCCAGAGAGTACACAGCAAGAAAAGATAGGTGTCCTGTTAGGTGTCCAGGCCAGGACACCCGAGGTGAAGTATCCTACCAGAATCGTACAGGGTCATTGCAGGACACTTTCATCTAACTAATTTTGTTTTGGTATCATATTTGCTAAATAAGTAACCAATTCACCTGCAAATGTAAAGGTAACGTTATGCTACTGGTCTGTTATAAAGAATTGATGCTGTTATAAAGAATTGATGCTGTTTTGATTTTTATAATAGTAATAATGTGGATTGTGTGTTTTTAGTGGTATGCTTTTTTTGTATTCCAGATTATTCTTCCTTGTGGTTCCAAAGTTACGGTTACGAATACCAATAGTATCTTCATCAATGTCCATGTTGAAGCATCAGCTCAAGTTTTGAATAAATCTACTGGTGAGGGTTTTCTTTATTTATTGATTAAAAAGTGTTTCTATTTGTTTCGGACGCCAGGGTTGCCCGTTTGGGTCAGTTGAGTGTTGACAGTGTCGATGGTCTCCCAGTTCTAACTGCAGCAGGATATTCCATGAGCTAGCACCACCAACCAGTGGAAATCCAGCCTAGTTCAAACCAGGCATATGCATACAAAACTACGCTTGCAGCAATATTAGTGAAATAATCTTGAAAGTGACTCTAAACCCTATCCAAACAACAAATCAGTAGAGTTTCAAACACAAACTCAGGTTTGAATCCCAGATTTGCATATTTAGTTACATCAATTTGAATGAATATGTGTTTAATTACAGAGATTGTGTGGTAATAAATCAGCATTTGTTATATATATCTATACTAAATTATCCTATTTGCTAGGTTTGTGTGGCAACTATGATGGCGAAGCTAATAATGATCTAAAGAAGCAAGATGGAACCCTTCTTGGTTCCGGAGCTAGGGAACAACTGGAATTCATGAAATCATGGAGGTGATCTCCTTTTATCTCCTGAATTAAGTTCTTCAACTACATGTAAATAGAAGTACTGGAATTCCTTCAATATCGAAAATAGTCTCGAAAGTGGCTTTAAACCTCAATTCAACCAACCAATGTATTCTATATCACATGTTCTATTTTTACCAGGGTACAAGATCGCTTAAGTATGTTCAATGGGTACTTTGGCAATGCTGAAATACCAGATGAGAGCTACTGCTCCTGTCCTGAAAACGAAGATCCTGTCTGTGACCTTTACAAGAACATTGATGAATGTGGAGTCTCACAAAATGGTAAGACAATGTATCAACTGGAACATTTCAGATTAGTCTGAAACACCAGCAACTTTCAAGAAGTAGAACTTGATGGCACGACAGTCGCACCCATGACAACAGCAGCTTCTGTTAAGGCTGTGGTCATCAAAGGTGGACAGGTCCAAGCATTTCATTGGAGCAGGACATCCTTTGATGAAGCTCTATAGGAGTGGATTAGAAAGATAGTGATATGAGAGAGCTATAGACACTTAATGGCAAGAGCTTCATGCAATGGTTCCCTGTAGATCAGCCTATTGCTGTCAATGTCTATTGTGTCACTGTAGGAAGGGAATACACTAAGGTCCTCCTGGCAGCAAGAACCAATCAACGGAAGGACAATGGTGGAAGAAGCAAGAGAGCAACAACAGGATTTCAGTACGACCCCAACTTCCATGCATCTGAGGTAAGCCCATCCCTGGGATCTGGCCAAGTGTGTACATAATAGAGTATTATGATAAGTCATATTGGTTTCTCTTTGTATCATCACCAAATGTAATTTGTCACTGCCTGTTCTAAGACTAATTAGCAAGTGATGTATGTTTAATGCAGGATGTTACATGGCCAACTGCTAGTGGGAAAACTCAAGACGAAGCTAAAATCATGTGCCAGAACAAGGTTCAAGCATCCCAGGCCTTTGACAAATGCAAGAGCTTTGATGCTGACGAATTTAAATATGAAATAGCTAACTGCATTCAAGATATTAAGGTAGGGATGTTTTTGCAGATTCTACCATTGGCATTGAACACTGACATTATAGCAGTGGATGAACATAAGAAGCTCTGAATGTTTGTTATATCAACATTTTGGGAGGCAAATGTAGATTAATGAAATGAGGTGTATTTAATAGATCAAGCAAGTTTATGTAGCCGGGTGTGATATAAGATGCTCCTACTGGTCTCGGCCAATGGGGTTACCCCTATAACATGCTGTTAGTTCTTATATTAAATTGCTACGCCAAGCAAAATGGAATATTGAAAACCATAATAAACTGCATCACATTCAACCCTTAAATGGTTTAACCCCTTTGTCTGGCGTTTATTGTCATCAGAACGAGACAGTCCTGCGTCAGTGTCATATTGGTCATGCATTTTTTGCACATTCATACATTTTAAAGGGCTAGGATAGGCCTCGGTGTGTTGGTTGTGACGAGGACATCACGGTCAAGCATATTTTGCTAGACTGTGTGGACTTTTCAGATCAACGCCTGAGGTTTTATTCATCGCCAAATCTAAAGAATTTATTTACTCAGGTCCCTGGTCATCAAATCTTATCGTTTTTAAAGGCAATTGGTCTATGGAAGGTTTTAGATTGCTTATCAACTGCATCAACTTATTGAATCATATACATAGTTTGACTGTTCATCTCGCTACACATCATGTGCATAATTTTAACTACCTTTTTTTGCATGTTTGTCATGCTTCTTCATTTTTAAAACACATATAGTAAAATAATTAAATGTTGAATTGTCACAAATGGGTGAAAGATTTCCGCAGCGACATTAAACACCATAATCACTCACTCACTCACTCCTTTGACTCATTCGGTACAGCGTTGGACTCACAATCCAGCAACTCGGGTTCGAATCTCAAGATCGGCATGATCCTTTGTTACAATGGCACCCAACATGTATTCGAGTTGTTCCCGGTGAACTTCTCTCAGGATTGTCGGACTGAGAATTCCTAGCTCCCTGGTGGCTAAGATAGAAGTGACTGGATTAGTAACTTAGGATGAGTCGCCACGTGGGGCACCATTGTAACAGAGAATCATGCCAATCCTGGGATTCGAACCCGAGTTGCTGGATTGAGAGTCCAACACTCTACCAAAGGGGTAACCCCACTGGCCGAGATCAGTAGGATCATCTTATATCACACCTGGCTACATTTACAAATGTTGAAAAATTGTCTCGTTCATGTGTACAGCTATCAGACAACACATGTTGAAAATATGTCGATGCAATTATACAGCTATCAGACATATCATGAAAATCTGTCTGGAGTGGGTGGTAGCACAGTGGTAGAACATTAGACCAGCGCCAAAGGTTCCAGGTTCAAATCCCACCCCAGAAGCCTGGCATCAATGTTCGTGAAAATTACCTTTCTGACGCAATATTAAAGGATGCATTGTAGAGTGGCAATACAGATGTCATCCTTGGTCTGTCAGTACCAGCTGGTGCTTGCAGGTTTACTGCAACATTCATTCAGCATTACAGATGTTGCGGATTTCCTCCTGCCCTAAACTGACAAGCCGTGAGATAAGTAAAAGAATCTTAAAAGTGGCTCTAAACCCCGATACCAAAAGAAAAATATTTAAAAAACACATGTTGAAAATATGTCCATTCTAACCTAAAACTCACCGACAACACATGATGAAAATCTATCAATTCTATTAAATAGCAATCAGACAACACATGCTGAAAATACTGTATGTCGATTCCATTCTAAAACAAATACACAACACATGATGGAAATCTATCCATCCCATTCTACAGCAATGCGACAACACATATTGAAAATCTATCCATTCTATTCTCTAGCTCACTGACGATTCAATCTGGGCTGATGAAGCATTGAAGCACATCAAAGAGGTCTGTATGACAACTGTAGCACGTGACCCGGCCACCTGGAACGTAACAAACAACAAACCCTTGCTGCCTGAGGTCATCATAAAAGCTCTGTGTCCAGATGAATGTAATGGCCATGGAACATGCAATGATAAGAGTAAGTTAGCAATTTGTAAAGTCAGGAAATCTAGAATGTTGTATCATCTGACAAACCTGTTACAAGCAATGTGTAATATTTGGCAATGTAGACTTTTGGATCATGTGGCAATCCTGTTACATTAGCAATGTGTAAAATCACATTATCAGGCAATCTAGAATGTATTATTATCTAATAATCCTGTTACAATCTATATCATCTAATAATCCTGTTACAGTTACAAGTAATATGTAAATTCCAGCAACCTCTAAGTTTATATCATCTGATCCTGTTATCTGCAATGTGTAAAATCAGGCAATCTATAATATTGTAACATCTGATAATCCTGTTACAAGCAATGTTAATAACCAGCAGTCTAGAATTGTTTAACATATGATAATCCTTTTACAGGCAATGTGTAAATGTGGGCAATATTTGTATCATCTGATCATCCAGTTACAAGCAATGTGTAAAATTGTGTAATTTAGAATTTTATAATAACAATTTTAAAAGTGACTCTAAAACGACAATGGAAACATTAACAGCAACGGAAATAAATTTGCTCCAATGTGTATTCATATTGATAGTAAGTTTGTCTAATGTTAATCAAACTGTGGTCGTTCATGTGTATGATGTCTTGAGATGTTTGTTGTCTTCAATGTGAGTGAGGTCTTGAGATGTCTGTTGTCTTCAATGTGAGTGAGGTCTTGAGATGTCTGTGGTCTTCAATGTGAGTGAGGTCTTGAGACATACCCATTGCTGTATATTCCAGTTGAATGTGACTGTAGCACAGGCTACCATGGCTATGACTGTTCAATCACCGAGGGCACGCCACCCACAGTATCTACGTCTCAGAGTAATGCAGTCTGTCTAACCACCACACAGGCCTGCAAGAAGATGACTATCCAGGGCATGGACTTTAAGAAGGACAGTACTATCTGTCACTTCACACCTGTCAATGTTAGTAGAAATGTCGATTTAACCCTCTCCCTGCTGGATTTGACACAAGACACTGATCTTTAGGGCATCTCCGGTTACCTCTAGCATTGAGAGGGTTAACCTCATATACTGTTCTATTGTAAGATACACTAACCTTTCACAGTAACAAAACACAATGGATGCACCAAATTAAAGGCAATCTTTTCACATAAAATCAAAGGGATTTTCAATGACAATGTAACATTGATTAAAGAAAATTATAGGGAGATATTATATAGAAATGTTACTACAAATTATGATAACAATTCTGACTTCTGAAACAGAATCGTTTTCAAAATATGCTTGTTTGCAAGCAGTATCTTTAGCCTGTTACCATGGAGAACTGATGCTATTGTTGCCTTCAGGTTGATGACACAGGCATCACATGGCGTGGCAAAGAACGGGTACAGACGGCCGTGTACAACAGTATGTCTGAGGTGGTGTGTGACCTGCCAGACACCAGACATTACATGGTCAGCGTCAGCAGCGGTGGCACCTTCCCTAGCACCACCCAAGCCATCATCCTGGTCTACGACCCCACCTGCTACCAGTGTCAGACCTCCAGCGACGATGCCAATGGGACATGCCATGTCAAGGTAGAGTATCAGTCAGACCCCACCTGCTACCAAAGTCAGACCTCTAGCGACCATGCCAACAGGACATGCGATGTCAAGGTAGAGTATCAGTCAGACCCCACCTGCTACCAAAGTCAGACCTCCAGCGACCATGCCAATGGGGCATGCCATGTCAAGGTAGAGTATCAGTCAGACCCCCACCTGCTACCAAAGTCAGACCTCTAGCAACCATGCCAATGGGGCATGCCATGTCAAGGTAGAGTATCAGTCAGACCCCACCTGCTACCAGAGTCAGACCTCCGGCGACCATGCCAATGGGGCATGCCATGTCAAGGTACATTGGATGTCCACAAATGTGAATATTTGAATATTTGTATATTTTGTTTCAAATAAAATGGATGGTTTCAATCTTATTAATATAAATTAAATACAGTGTATTACATTTATTGAATTGAGTGTTTACTCTATTCTAGGAATCCTCATGTAGGATAGACAGCCAGTGCTATTCAGCCAATGATAAAAATAGTTCCGATGCTTGCATGCTGTGTGACCCAAGCTTGTCCAGCACTGAGTGGTCAAGATCTACTGGTTAGTGTCTCTAATTATTATCACATTATCAGGCATGGCAATTTTCTGCGGATCTGCGGAAATACACGGATTTATTTGTCATGGGTCCGATTTATTTGCACTGGACATGGCTTGGGACCTGCAGCCCTCAAACCCTGGGCTCGTTTCCCACTGAAATCACAATTATCTGTTGCCATGCCTGCGTTATTTAGGTGTCATGTGATACTTTCCACTCGAAGGTATAATATATATAGGTAAGTTTTCAATATTATCTGTTTTATAGAAATAGCAATAAGACAACACATGCTGAAAATACTGTGTTGATTCCATTCTAAAACAATTACACAACACATGATGGAAATCTATCCATCTCATTCTACAGCAATGTGACAATGTTTGCAGCTGTTTGTTTGTAAATCTGTAAATCATCCCCCCACTCCCAAATTATTTTTATACACATTGACAAATATATTACCTGCAACAGCGTTGACAAGGATCATCCTATACATATCTGGATTATTTTTTATAGCTGGAGCCTGCCAGATTACAATGGTGGAGAGTCGTGACAGCCAGAAGATGATGATTGGAGTCATGGCTGGAATAGCAGCTGTCTTCTTCACTGTCGTCATTGTCTTGGCCTATGTACTATATGTCAGGTATGTCCCCACAATTTTGGCATTTGAGCGGTATTTCTTTTCCGAAATTGCATATGTATCAATAGCAACCTGCGAGTGAGGCGATACACTCCAGCTCCATGCTGTGAGACACATGCATCCCAAGGAGGGACCAGTCTGCCGAAATCAGCTAAGCTGGAAGGCGACTGTCAAAGCAGTAAACCCCACCACCACCATACCCTGAGGTGATAGCTGGATATATCGCTCAAGCTCCGCTGATAGCTAATTCCGAGCAGGCAGGGCACTATTCATCTTACACACAGACATGTGATTTAAATCTCTACATATTCTCTACATCATGCACATTATTATATATTCGATACCATATAATATATATCTATATATATAAATACCAATAAAATATATAATCGTTCAATTAAACTGTATACAATTTCCTTTCCATGAGGTTTTAGGGTTGGTATTATCCCCGTTAAACCGTGGATATATTTTAACCGAGATATGATATAATGTAATCAGCGAGGTGAAACCGATCTGATTACATTATATCAGATCGAGGAAATTCATTTTTTAAAAGATAATATGTATGTTTACTATATACAATGCATGCAATCATTACATACGCCACCTTGGCAAATTCAACCATTTAATATTCAGTTGAAGTTTAGCCGTGAACGACTTTCTCTTGCAATTCTGACATAGTACATATTGGAAGAGATCTTGAGTTTGAGACCAGGCTCCGAGGTTACAATATGTTTTGGAGTAGGATTTCACAATCAACTCCACGTTTTCTACGTTTCCTGAATACATGCAGGCTATGTACATAAGGGATTTAGTATGATTTTGAGTTGAACGTGACAAGTTTCATAACCTCGGGACCAGCCCTTTAAAAGTTCCATCAATCTGTGTATCAGTATTGTAGTGAAAAATTCACCTTTGTATTTACTGTTGGCGGAATAGCTGTGAACATACTACGTTTGCCTCATTACCCCAAATCACTTACATATTGTGCAATCGAAACCAGCTTTCAGCAAAAGATTTTTCCTTTAATTTATCATTGTCATATAATGCTCTAGGGCGTTATATATGCTCTATGACGTTATATGCAGATTGTTAAAGATTTTTCCTGTGACATCATTGTCATATAATGCTCTAGGGCGTTATATATGCTCTATGACGTTATACGAATATAACAACCTCTGATATCACCCAGATATTGCACCGAGGTGTATATATAGAAATATAGGTCTTGTTTTAATACTTGGAAAAAACAATATGCTTGGTTGGTTCATTTCTGGAGTAGATCATGTAAATTGATCAATACGTCTTCATTTAGGGGATAGAGGTCTACTGTTTGGAATTTAGAGGTATTAATCGTGAATTGATACCTTCTAAATTGAATTCAAACTTTAGAAGATATCAATTCACGATTGATACCTCTAAATTCCAAACAGTAGTGCCTTTATTCCCATTCTAATATGACTACAAAAACTATCAAATTTCACTGGAATATAATTTGGCGTAATGCTTCTAAAAGCAGCAGTGTTTCAGGTGCAAATTGATTGATTTCATGGGCGTGGCATATTTTGACCAATCGTAGGTTATCCATATAAATCATGTTAGAATAAATTTTAAATGTTATCGTGGATTTCATGATTTCAACGTACTATGAATTCCCCATTACAATTGTATTAAAAATTACAGGAAAAGAGGGGGGAAAAAAATCTAAATTAATTTTTATAATACAATATATTCACAATTACATATGGATTTTTCCCTAAAACAATCTGATAATCTGATGAATCCACGGTGAAGTCAATCTAAATAGGTCAATTTTATATTTCTTATAGTTTATAAGAAGTATAATTAATCATTTAATTCATTGTGAATGTTATATAATTTGTATTTTTCTATTTTAAAAATTTCAATTTCACATTATATTTTCAGGCACAAGAAGCATAAATCGATGTCTGAATCGGATCATGAAACCGGTCCATACCGTCGCAACTATGAAGGAAACTATGGCATCAGGACTGACAAGCATTTGTCTTTCTATAACACACCCGTAAGACGGCTGTACGAACCATCCCTGTGATAGTTTAATAAGGACATCCTCAAATGTTTAATACTTAACCCAATGTAGATGTAGATTTGTATTAATAACTAACCTAGTGAAATCTTATCATGTATTATCTCTACATAAAATTGTACTTTATCTTGATAGTGAAAACTTGTTGGTGAGTTAAATATGTAATATTTTCTTTGTTATGAAATTGATGTATTATTGTTAAAATGGTATGATCATGCAATGTTATTTTTTTATGAAATCTGAATTGGATGTATATTTTTGATAAATTATTTTTGTGTA
Organism: Lepetodrilus schrolli; assembly: GCA_032361225.1. NCBI lineage: Eukaryota > Metazoa > Mollusca > Gastropoda > Lepetellida > Lepetodrilidae > Lepetodrilus > Lepetodrilus schrolli. The sequence continues at coordinate 11,651 of JAUTBT010067725.1, forward strand.
TGCAGAAGTTGTTTATATTTTTACTTAATCCACATTACTAAATCTTTGAGATATATATACAACTCTATTGTTTTAATACAGTATAATGTTGATATTTGTGTTGATTTATATATCTGTGCTGTTAAATGTTCATTGTAACATATAGGAACAAAATGCAATACATTTTACTGTATTCCCAGAAGCATAATATTATGTTTGATTAATACTGTAGTCTAAAGGACTGCTTATATAGCCAAAAATATTTCTTCCATATTTTGTTTGTCCATTGTGAATAACAATCATGTTCTGAATAATGCTACAAAATACTTTTACAAAGTGATTTACACTTATGTTCAAATAATGTTTACATTTTATTTTTAATTATATATATTTTTTTATGAAATAAACTGATCTTCATATAAAAATGTGTTTTAATGTCATATTATTCTCTGACAATTTGGTGAAACTGAAAAATTAATAATATGATGTCATCAGTATTTTGAAGGAATGGCCACAGACCATCTAGCAAGTGCTATAACAAGAACCCTACGGTCATTGAAACTAATGCCAACCAAGTTCCAATATCTTCATATGACTGTGATAATGGGTTTGATCTAGTGGCAATCAGACTAATCTTGTGGCAATACACCTTAGCCAGTGGCAGTGGACTTTATCCAGTGACAGTTGGTTGGTTGGTCTGGGGTTTAAAGCTACTTTCAAGAAAATTTTTCACTCACATCATGGCTTGCATGCATAAGTACTGCTAGTACTAGTCTGGATTTCCACCAATTTGTATAGTGCTAGCTCACTTGGAATATCACATGCCGCAGATAGAACATGGGGTATCACTTGGAATATCACATGCCGCAGATAGAACATGGATACCCCACTCATACAGTATACTGATTCCGAGCTGATCATTCCTTGCTTTACCCCTTTAATGCTGAGCACCATGCAGGGGAACAACAAGTATCATCTTTTAACGTCTTACCCACTCGGGCCGACGCTCTAACAATTACGCCACGGAGCCGGCTCCAGTGCCAGTGGCAGTAAGTCTAAGCTAGGGGCAATGTGCTGGATCCAGTATCAATGAGCCAAACGTAGTGGTAATAGGTGTAAACGTGGCATTAAGTCTAACCTTGTGGCAGTAAGCCTTAGCCAGTGGAAATTGACTTGATCCAGTGGCAATAGGTCTAATCCAATGGCATTAAGTCTGGTTCAAAGGCAATGTAAAGCCTCATCCAACGGCAATCAGCTTGACTAAGAGAACCTAGGCCGGTTGCAATATTAAGCCTAATTTAGTGGCAATAACCTTTATCTAGTGGTAATAAGACTAACCAGTAGTAGCAATTAAGTTGATCCTGTGGCAATACGCCTAAGCCAATGATAATGTACAGCTACACTTGCTTAAGGAATGAGGTTCCAGTTCAGTTCAGAAAACGGTTAATTAAATAAGGTATTTGAACCTGTCGGTTATAGATTGTACGATAAACTAACCTAGTGCATACACAAAGAGAAAATTAAGGAGCACCCTACAACAAACAACCAATATGTGGCGCTACTTAGTAACAACAAATATTGAAATCAATTCTTTCCGATATGAAAGCCAACATTAGGTATGAATTGTTCTGGGATAAGCATTTACTAATATGACCTGCTATAGAGTTATTCGTACTTCACGAGTCTTTAAAATATGTTACAACATTTTCTTAAATATTCTATGTCAGTGCGTATTGTCATAAGATAAGATTAGACGGACTGTAGATATCCGTCGTCGTCTATCAAGCATCAACTATTCCAAATAAAGAAAGTTAACATCAGGGAAATTGATCAGGCCGAAACTTGGAGTTTGCCCGCGAAGAGACGTGATGTTGCACATGCAAATACAGAAAATCGATAACATCAAAAACATTCGATTACACGTACCTCATCAGGAATTGTCTGTATTTTTATGCAATAGCATTATTGAGTTTCAATGTCTAAAAATGAAAATTTGAAATTTGAAATAATTAAGGTGGTGCGTAATTAATTTCCAGGCGTATGTTATTAACTATATTTGTTACGGACGTCGGTTTGAAAAACAATAGTTAGGTGACACAAATTCATGTCGAGAAGATTGTTATTATAATCGTGTTCATTTAAATAGATCTCGTGGGTTCTTTCAATTCATAAATCACGGGTCTCAGAGCCGAGTTTGCTTTATATTTTCGTCAAAGCAGGCCCAAAACCCTGTAGGTTCTGGCTATGTACCATCTACAGCATGTGCAATGAACCTTTAAAAGTGTTTTTAACATTTTCTCTATATAAATGTCTGTATTGCTGTTTTGGTTTCTACGTCACGAACTCATTATCATATTACCCACATGCCTCTGTGAACTTGGAAGAGTTCGACC
>JAUTBT010067736.1:0-14022 GCA_032361225.1 Lepetodrilus schrolli
GGGGAACAACAAGTACCATCTTTTAACGTCTTTTGGTATGACGCGACTGGGGATCGAACCCGCGACCTTCCACACTCCGGCCGGCGCTCTAACCATTATGCCATGGAGCCGGCCTTTAGTGATGTAGCAAATGTAATGTACTCAACACTGACCTTGACCTCGTACTCATGGTGCGAGTCACTCCCGTGACCACGCAACGTGTACGTCGGAATGTTGATGTAGATCCGGGCTGGTGGACCGGAGAAGCTGCCGGAACTGGATGAAGCACTTGCCTGACTCTGGAAGCAGGAGAATGTAAATTACATAGTGACTAGAGTTATCTCCCATGGGCTATCATATTGTTATCTCCCTTAGGTTAAAAAAACCTGGGGAGGGATAAACCCTGGAATAGCTACTGGAACTGGATGAAGCACATGTCAAATTCTGGAAGCAGGAGAATGGATATTAGATCCCGAATATTATCTCCCAGATAGTATCCCCTTATGTGTACCATTTTCTACATCCACCACAATAAAAGTAGTAGCAGCTGGTTTCATTATGCCTGAAATCAGCTAAAACTAGATTAGACTAAAGTAGAGTTTCACGTACCAATCTTCGATGTGAAGAGTGATCTGGGCTTGAAATGTTGTTATTGTTTGGCGACTGGAAAATAACATATGGAACATATTTTTTAACTTGAGAATGAAAAACTTACGTGCAAATTTCATACAATTGTGTATAATTCCGTCATACATGAACTTAGTAAACAGTTGAAAATTCAAATTTTTACATAATATTACAATAAATTAATGAGGAATTTAAAATAGAAAATGGGAATGGATATAAATCGTATAGTAACACTATTCTTACCATTGCTGAAGAGTAGGGATTGGACTTTGTAGGGGAGGCAACTCTACCAATTCCACTGCTGCAAAGAAACATATAATCACATGAATTTCATGAACTACGTTGGGCCACTATGTATACTACTAACAAAAATGTGGCTTTACAAGATAATGTCTATGTATTAATAAATCAAATTTTAAATATTTTCTTTTTCAAAGATATTTGAAGTAACATAAATATATGGGATGAGACTTAATATTATATACATAATTCTATTGCAATACAAAATATGGGTAAGCATTATATTTCTTAATCAGAGATGTAGAAATTCCATGACATTAGAAACTTTAAAAATAAACACATAAAGACATACTTGTCTAGTCTAGCCAATAGTTGCTTGATTTCTCGGCTGTGGGCCGATTTCAGTTTGATGATTTCCTTCTCTCGTTCAATTCGTTCATTCTCCTTGTCGATACGTCGCGCTTTCTCTCGATCCACTTTCTCCTCAAAAAGCCTCCGTTTTACTTCTTGCTCCACCATCAAATTGATCCTGAAAATATGACAAAATAGTGGGTCAATATATTTTTCCAAATTTCAGGGTTACTGACCAAGTTTAGTGAATTATTGGTCATCCAGCAGAGCTTTTGATTGATTGATTGAATATGTACTTTAAATATTTCACCCACAAACAACTAAACCCAGCAGGGAATGGGTACCCAGTAGGATGAGGGCAATGTCAATGCTAACCTTCGAGCACCTGGAATATGACACCTTGGGAGCTGAGAAGGAAAATTAATACACACTGATCCACAGTAATAATTGACCACCTTGAGCATGTGTTGATGTCCTCCAGTTTCAAACAAGGGGAGATAACTCACCTTTCCTTGTGCTCCATCTGCCATGTCTCATTTGTGTGTGGACTCGAGTGCTATTTGCACATCGCGCATTAGCACCAAAAATATTTTTAAATATAACAACCGAGGATGGCATTACTGACCAATCTGAAAGCGTGCAGGCAGTCATGAGTGCATAGCACACTGTTGTCTGACATCAGTGAATTGGGGTCACAATTTGGGCGTTTGATTTGAATTTACTGCATTCGATTCGACACTTGAGTTAAAAACAAATGCAGCCCTACTGTTTCAGACAGGGGAGATAACTCACTTTTCCTTGTGTTCCATGTCCTACCGTTTCAGTCAGAGGAGATAACTCACCTTTCCTTGTGCTCCATGTCCTGCAATTTCAGCTTTTCGAACTCGATCTTGTCCAACTCTGCGTCGCGCTCTTCCTCAAACTTCTTCCTCTTCTCCTCCAACTCATGCTGTCCTTTTTGGATTTCCTCACGTAGTTTTTCCATTTCCTGAACAAAAGGCCAGTAATTACTGTTATTATTCTATTAATTAGCACCCACTATTAACATCTTAATCAATTGCCGAACAACTATAAATTTCCACTAAATACAAACATTCATCGTTTAGTCAATAATAATTTTATAATTATTCAAACACTATCTTTTTCATCAGCTGCGTTAAAAATTGTGTGCACTATTATGTCATGTTTATGGACATTATTCATTAAAAACTTTAATTTGGTTATTCCGAAAAATAGGAACACTGATAATTTGCAATGGTCAAACTTTTCTAATAATTAAAACATCCCTGATTATATTTTATTTTATTTTCAAAGATGTCCATATACGGTCCCATAGAATATCACATAAGATGACATAGATCACACAGAAGAAATAGAGAAAACTATCAAATATTGACAGTAGCAATAAATGGTCGAACCAGGGTAACGTATAAAGTCCTCGAATCCACAAAGATACCATAGCAGTCTCATAGTGACCAGGCAACAAGATAGACATGAGAGTGATGCACCAGCACATGCAAATTGAGACTGTTCGGCTGTTCAGTCTTTCGGATGTTGCCCCATTACATAAAATAATACATACTCAAAATATTTTTTGATAGCTATGTAAACAGATTTGGTGCACAAATTTTAATGTTTTAATTTTGATTAGGTCGTACAAATTAAGAAATTGAAGTTTTTTTGTTTTTTAATCGAGATAATCTACCAAATAGGAGTGTCAATGAATTTCATGCCAAACTAAAGTGCATGTTCTTAGTTTTATAGTTTATTTCAGTAGTTACCTCCATCTGCTGGTCCAGCTTTTCCTTCTCGGTTTCAAACTGCAGTATTTTCTCCTCCATGTCTCCAACCAGCAGACTGTCAATACCAGATGTGTCACACGATGTCCTCTCCAACAGCAGTCTGTAATAAGACATTTGATTGGTCAAGATGGTTTGTTAAAGGGCCAGGTCACAATGAATTTTGACCAGCTCCAATTGAAAATAAATGGAAGAGAGATCATGTCTATAATCAAACCTACCAGACATCATGCTAATGAAACATTATATCTTTTCTAAAAGACACATTTGTTTTTAATGAACAGGAAAATCTCACTAACAGGATCTTGAAATGAAAATACCACCAATATTAATTTGTTAGGATTAACACTACTCAATAGGGCATCTCTAGTTGCCAGTAGCAGGTACAACTCATATTGAAGAGTGCACTAATCTTTCTGATAATTTGTATTAAAAATAATGAAACACTGAAGATTCCATTATACTCCCCATAACTTTGAGAATGCTAAACAAGTGTGCACTGCTTCATTGTGATTAATCCATCTGGAGAAAGTTAAAAGGTGCAACTGGATTTTTCATCAACGATTTAAAACTGCACTTTAGCTGGCAAATGTGCAAAACCTCTCATATTTTTCCTACTAATGTTAGTTTATGGATATTATCCAAGGACATAATATTCCCTCCTGTGAGGCTGGGATTATCACAAGGACATGGAATGACAATAAACTGCTTTGTGGCTGTCATATGGCTGTCATATGGCTGTCATATAGGGTTGTGTACACTGCCTATAAATAACAGACCTGCCTGTCGTTGTCATACACAGATTACTATACACATCTCAAACATGTCAAAGCTTTCGAACAAATTAGAAATAAATTAAATGATTTGGTGTATCAAATTACCAAATTTCTCAAAGACAAATTTAGTCTGACTGCTAGTGAATGAATTGGTAGCCTGCACAATGAATAACATGAAATGGTATACAAATAATTTCATTGAACATAGGGAAATGTGGTACGTTCACAAATAATGGCCATACGTATTATTTCTCATATTCCACACATATTAATGAATATACAACATTCTGCTTTTAAATTATTAAATAATTTCTGACAAGATGCAGAATATATTTTAATAATATTAATTTAATAAACATGTATATAATATTGCCTACCTGCTCATTATAAAATCAAGAAAGGAAATGAAATTTAAAATAACAAAAATAGCAGTGGCTTTCAAAAAGGAACAAAGCTGCACGCCAGGACTACTCAAATATATAGTCATTATCAGATTTATGGACAATCTCACCATAGAGAAATATTAGGATGTGAACTGAACCTCCTGACATGATAATGCTAAATTCTGTATTGGTGACTTCCACCACCCTGTACACCCACCCCATCAAAAACAGGTTTCACTTAATCAGTTAAATATTTTCAGGGCTTACACAATGTAAACTAATGTATAGCCATAGGGCATGCCACATTGTGATCTTAGAAGCCTATACAAATTTCATTCCATTTGAACTTGAAGCAAGATGGAGACAAGGTGGAGACATATTTGGCGATGGGGACTGTGGAGATATGAGTTAATGTTGTACACCTTTCATAAATTAAACAACATGGAACCCCTGATCATCCGCATGGTCCTGTTTCAGACTCTAAACGGTTGGATCGTAAATCAATCGGATAGCTGAATCACGAGGGAATAGTGAAGAGTTATCTCCCATTTGAAAACACGACGTAAGGTTTACTAGTAGAATGAGATTTAGAAATTGAAAGTGTTGTGTGTTTTATAAACATTACTTTTTAAAACAACAGCAACAAAACATGTTAAGCTGAAATCTAACAAGCATTCTTCAATTTTCCTTTAGTAAAGTAGGCCGTCTTGATTAAATTACACGTAATAGTTATTTACATTTTATGAAATCCTAGGTAGGTTGTACTTCATTAATTTAGTACAAGATTTAGAAAACGAAATGGTCATGTGTTCTCTAAAAAACAGCAGCAACAAAATCTGTATGTTCCACTGTGAATGTCTTGTGTCTGAGAAACAGGCGGTTTCTTCCTTTCCATGGCACACTCTAGATGTAACGTAGATGTAACGTAGATGTAACGTAGATGTAATGTAGGTGTTGATTACTACTCACCTGTTGCCAGTGTGTCACCTGCTCTGTTGTGTTGATTAGATTTTACTCAAATCAAGTGACACATGTTAACAAAACAAACAATTTAGTTCCATTTTTTCATTCCCTGAATTGCCTCTTGTGAGAATACTGGTAAGTACACAAATAAGACTTGATTGACATGAGCAATCGGTCGATTTAACGAAGAAAATCACTGTTAATTTAGCACTTTGGTTGCATGTTTTTACCGATCAGATGCAGAAGCTCAAATCATCGGATACCAGGGGTATCAGATTATCGAAGGTCGGCTAACTGGGGTTCCACTGTATATAAATACATATCATAAATATATAATTGACAGACTCTTATTTTTGTTATTTATACTATTATTTTTCGGCTTTTAAAAAAGCCTTAATTTTCTAATAGTCATTAGCCACTGGGCATAATTGAACAGTTTTGCCTAAAATATCCAAATAAACACTGGTGATTTCAACCCAAACCTGCTTTTATGTATTAGAAATATTTATGTCAATAGAGCTTTCAATATATTTCTTTTAAAAAATGCATTGTCTTTTAAAAACAACAAATGAATATTAAAAATGTATGTTATGTCTCTATGTAACAATATACTACTACTGAATGCTAACAACCATGGCAATTCCATTACTCATCTAAAATCCTAACTGAAAAACAAATACCAGTACATTTGGCACATGAAAAATTTAAATAAATTAAAATGTTCGTACCTGCGTCTTTCATCTTTGGGATGATCCTTAACCTTCATATTACTAGTACATGTATTCAAATAACTGAGACTAAACATTCCAAATAATTCCCTCTTATTATCTCACTCAAAAAGTAACAGATTCTAAGACCAGGCAGTAATGCACTAAAGTAACACTCTCAAAGACTGTCAATGTCTAACAGTGATATTCAGAAATAACAGATGCTCAAAGACATCCAATGTCTAACAGTAATGAGCAGTGACACAGTTATCTGAAGTTATACCACCCCAAGGCCACAGGAGCCAATGAAAAGTCAGGGATGGGGATGGGGACTCTAATGATGGACAATGGCCATTGATTGCTGACCAGTCTATACAATAGTGTCCGCAGCCAGGTGTTAATGATCTGGTGGACAAAGGGAGATTCATTTTTAGAAAACAGAGTGCTCAACAGCCATGTAAAGGGTCTGGTTGTAATTACAGTAGATAGCTAATCAGCAATCTGCATCAATATGAAGGCCATTACTGGAGGTGTTGTGAATACACTCCAGGTGTTGTGAACACATTTCTGATTATACCTTGATATTGTCAAGAGCAGATGTTAAACTTCAATAGTAAATTTAAGTTTACATTCAATTATATAAAACTAATTAGAGCATACTGATGTATCATTTTATTACTTGTTAGAGTTTTATTATTATTATCTTTGTAATAATAATAATAATAATGTAAACATTTATATTGGGCCAAATTCACGCTTGACAGTCTGCTCATAGCACTACATTATTGCAACAGTCAATGGATCGGTGTACACTCAATTTCCTTCTCAACTCACTGGGGAGTATATAACCCAAGCTGCCATACAAGGCGCTACACAGTTATCATTCACATGTCCATCTCATCCTTCCAGGTACCTATTCTCTGCTGGGTGAACAAAGGCATTATTGAACTAAGCCACTTGCCTAAGGTGACACCACAAGTTTTTCAGCCTAGATACGATCAGGTTCTGGGTCACCCATCTACGAACCAGCCGAGCTAGAATGTGCTTGACTTTAACCTGAGCGGTCAGCCGTGCAATGTACAAGACCATGTGCCACCTGTAGCATGTATCTTTAGCATACACCTGTCTAATTACATATTAATATTTGGGGTGTGTGCATATGGGTGGGGTGTACCATTTATTAGAGCTAACAACATGAATAAATAAAGCCCGAAATAATCTTTAGACGGAAATAAAATATTAATTTTCATGCTAAAAATAAACATGGCAATTGCAAAAAAATATATTTGAGTAAATTACTGTTATACTAGTATTAATGTTTGTGCAACCATAAATAATAGTTACTTGAAATATTCGAAAGTTTTAACAATAACAAAATTTACTTACTGCAGTACTTCTAAGTTATAGAAGCAGTACATCTGCACAAGGACTCAAGTCATTCCCATAATAATCTAATCTAGTAAACATCTTGTACATTGCCAATCTACCACATTCACACATTGCCCAGGGCAATATGGCTGTGGTCCTGATAGATGATATATTACTCAACAACTTTATAGCCACTCACAGTCACAAGTTATAGCCACTCAGTCACAAGCATTAAAGATACATGTCCCGATTATTATGAGTACTGCAAGTGCACAGAATTCAGACAGTAATTGAGATGTGCATATGGTGGGAGGAGAGCCTGCAACAACTACATGTTGCACGAAGACACAAAAGATGTTATATTCAACATAATATCTATAGTTGGCAAGTAAGATACATTTATTATCAACACCTACATGAGATGTAGAAGTTACTCGAGAAAATTTCCATCTATCATGCAATATAGCTATATTTATTTAAAATAAAGTCAAATGATAGCAATGAAATGTAAAATGTATTTGTGATAATAAAATGTCGAGGTATTTGAATAATGTTATAGCTGGCAGCTAGTAGTGGCTTATAAATAAATCATTTTTCTAAAAAAAAAATAATCACAGATTTATTTATTAATAAACTTGCCTGAAGCAAATGTAAAGATTCTACTTTAATACATTAATCAATCAATCAGATGCATAAAATAATAATACACTGTAGTAATAATAATTAACAATAATAATAATAAGAATTTAAAATAATAATACGAAGAAGAATTTAAAATAATAATAAGAATTTAGAAATAATAATAATAATTAAAAATAATAATAATAATAATTTTAAATAATAAGAAAAAGAAGAATTAAAAATAATAATAATAACAATAAAACCAAAATATAACTGTCTGAAGAGCCACATTCCTGGAAATTTGACAGAATAGCACTTAAGAGCTGAAAATCTCCAAATATCTTGTGAAAAGATTCATACTAGCATACAAATCCAAGATCATGTAAAATGGCCCTATTAGAAGCTACCGATATCATCTCTATGGTTAACCACAGATGTGAAATTAGTTTTTTTTCAGAGATAGCGTGTTGATTAATTACAATGCTTTTCCATGTTATTAAAAATGAAATAATTTAAGACATGTGGAAGATGAGAAATGGAAGAAAAAAACATGAGTGGCCTAACAGTGCCATTTCACAAGACTATCTCGACCTCAGGGCATCACCGGAATGTTAGAGTGTAATCTATTCCATTCTACTCTTGTCTAGAAGTAATTGTAGGCACAGTGAGAATGTGTCAATTACTTCCTACAGCACCCCTACTTTCTTCATAGTATTAACTTTCATGTTGAGTAAAAGCTCACTCGAAACACTGCAACCCAATAAATTGATCTTATTATTATACATTGATCACATATCTATTTCTTTCTTTGCTGATATTGTCATTACTTATTTCTTTATTTGCTTATATTTCCATTAATTACATATCTATCTCATTTTTCTTTGCTTTATCAAAAACATATATTGACATTACTTACTTTTCTCTTTCTTGGCTAATATTGCTAATTTCAGCTTCACATTCGTGATCAATTTCGGCCATCTTGGATTCCAGCTCCTGAATGTTTTGATCAACTTGTCGCACCTGCTCAGTACTTTGGGTGTACTTCACCTTCCTCTCTCCCTCAATCATACTCTGCTGCTTGCACACTTCGGCCATCTTAGAATTCAACTGTTTTTCTAGTCGCAGGACAATTTCCTCTTCGTCAATAATCCGGGAGGCGTAAATGTCAATGTTTTCCATACTTTCTTCAATCTCCTTTTCTAAATCAACCATTACTTCAGTCTTGGCTGATAATAAAAGTTTGTCCTTCTCTTCTTTAATCTCTCCATTTTCTTCTTCTTTCTCTCTCTCCCATTTATCCATCTCTCGCTCCACCTGCAAGAAAGGAATATGTTTTCAGAAAAAGAAGAAAAACTAAAAGTCTTCCTTCGACCAACCTTGAATTTAAAAAATAACCTATGAGTTTATCCATATCTATGTACATCCAAATTGTTTTTATTACTTTTATATGGATGACAGTACTAGTACAAATTTCAATGAGGAATATGACTATATTTCTTCAAGTGTCTCATTCTTATGCAAGCCAAATATATCTAAATATTAGCGAAAAGTTGAAATTTGATTGTCAATCTTTGCAACCATTTCAAGTCCCAAAACTCCTAACAAGGTAACAGTGAGAATTCAGGAAAGGCTACTTAGAGCTTTGCTATTTCATAATGTATTTAAGTATTTAAGTATTTAAGTATTACTTCATGTTCAACTTACATATTACATTCAAATCCCAACACTAAATTTGAGTTGAATCTGAAATCGTATTCAAAACCAATTTCGTAATCTTTGGAACAAGAACTGGTAATTAATTCTACCTGATCGATCAGTTCCTGCTCCCGAGCCGCCACTCTATCCTCCTCCTCACGCAAGAGTTCCCGAGCCGAGTCCAGGTGGCGCTGCTCACACTCCACGCGGTGCCGCTCGTCCTGGTCGTCGTCGCGTACGGCCTTGTCCAGCGCTGATCTCAACTCGACCTCGTGATCTCTGAGATCTGACCACGCCTCCTCCACTTTCTTATTATCGTCTCCATTCTCGTCTAACAGCGACTTCCATCTCTCTTTCTTCTCTACATCCACCTTCTTAAGTCTCGTGCACAAGTTTTTCTCTTTCTCGTCGAGCTCGGTGAATCTCAGACGCAGAGTTTCGTCCTTCGACAGCACTCTCTGCCGTTCCTCTTCAAAGGCCTTCTGAGCCTTTTGAACTTTTACCTTTTCTTCCTCGATCAACTTGAGACCCTGAAATAACAACACTGAATGTTAAGTATTGATAGTACAATGTAATGTTAAGTATTGACAGCCGATGCTCGCAGGTTTACTGCAACATTCAATGCTACGGATGTTGCGGGTTTCCTCCTGCCCTAAACTGACAAGTTGTGATATAAGTGAAAGAATCTTGAAACCCAAATTTTAAAAAATAGTTAAAAAGCATGGGCACAGTCATGTGATCACTGTGGTTTATGTTAAATACACTGATTCAGGGCACAGCCTGGTGTGATGGGATCATTGTACGAATTTGAGACAGAGTTCATCCAGGTCATTGCAAGAGGTCAGCGCCACGGTGCCACGAAGAGAGAGCTTGCAGAGGCCAGGAAAAGTAGGAATATATATATTTGAAAATTATTTAAATATTATTCATGATTCAAAGGAGATCTAATTGTTAGGGCTTGTGGTGATATTTAAGTCTGCAAGGTGTATAGACTTGTAATATGTTTAAAGAATGATTTGTATAATAATAATAATAATAATAATAATAATAATAATAGTAATAATATAATAATGGCTACTTATTATACACCAAATCCACCTCATTAAGCATGCTCAAAGTGCCACATTATTATCCCCGGTCAATGGTGTAGTGTGCACTCCGTGTTCCTCAACTTCATTGTGAGTATACAACCCAAACTGCAATTTCCCAGCGCTATTAGGTTACCATTCACATAACCATGTCATCCTACCAGGTACCCATTCTCTACTGGGTGAACAGAGTATAGTGCTGTATTTGTCTGATAATATTTTTAGTACTTCTCCAAACTGTATTACATTAATATCAATAGTTTCAACTTTCTATACAAAATGTACAAGCATCTAGGTATCAGCATTTTCTATTTATATTTTAATCATGAAAACTGTCACTTAACTGTATATTGTATATTTTTCATTCCATATAGAAAAGGAGCAGTTTACAAACAGAAGATTGGCTATGATGATCAGAAGAACCAAGAAAATAATTGCCGACCAGCTTCCTGAAAAGAGTAAGTATTAATTATTCATATATATATATTTTATAAATGAGCGTAATTAGCATTTGGTGGGCTGGTGGTAGCGCAGTGGTACAATGTTGGACTTCGGAGCCAAGGTTCCAGGTTGACCTCCCACCCCGGGGGCACGGCATAATTGTTCTCAAAAGTTGCCTTTCTGAGGCGATATTGATTGGATGCGATGTCTGTAGAATGACAATGCAGTTATCATCCTTGGTCTTGTCAGTACCAGCCAATGCTCGCAGGTTTACTGCAACATTCAGCACTACGGATGTTGTGGGTTTCCTCCTGCCGTAAACTGACAAGTGAAAGAATCTTGAAAGCGACTTAAAACCCCAATCAAAAAAAAAATATTTAAAAATCATACATGCTGAATGGGTTACAGATTAAGAAACAACTGTGTTGGTGTCTCCAATAATATGTGCAAATTATCACTACTACTAGACTATTAAGTATTTACATACATCTGTGGTAGATAGTAGTTTTATTCAACTGTAATGTCAGTAAGATCTTTTCACTTTTCAAATTCCTTTTTAATTTTGGTATTCATTGTATTCATTTTATTATCTAATTTGCTAATTATTATGAAATATCTCAATTTGTATGCAAATCTATACACCCATTGAACTATTAAAGGTTAATGGATTGAGAAATGTAATACATATTGAATGTTTGCCATGGACTTACACATTTTTCAGATTCCAAATTTCGTTCAAGCGAATGTTCTATTTAATGGAACCTTTTCTAATGCGAGCAATGCAATTTCAGAAGTTCCATTTCAGTCACTTGAAGCATGGATCTAGTAATATAAAACACTGTTTAGCCAAATCGCTCAACAATTATCCATGTTCGCTGCAATATATCTGGTTGCAACATCAATCAACTCTTATAAATGTCAGCTGCATATTTTGGAGAATTTCTTTCGGCATTTATCAGACATAATTACTGCCTAAATTGCTTGGATTGTAAATGGTGTGGCATGTTTCAGAAACTTGCTGAGCAGGCAGAGATCCTACAGCACAGAGAGAACAAGGTGGTGTCTCTCAGTAAGGAGAACAATGACCTCCTGGAGACCAACAGTATACTCAGGAAGTCAGTACATTTTTAGAAAAATTTCCACTTTGTCTTTGTTGTTCCTATTTGCTGGTCGCTTGAAAATCTTGACATCTTTAACAAGGACTATTATAGCTTATAGCTTATAACTTATTGCTACAAATAGCATTATTTGTATCCAATCCTTTTTCACTGTGAATAAAGTGGAACTAGGTACAAATATAAACCTTGATACTGAAACATTACTCTGCCATTACTATATAGTATGGGTGAAATATTCCCACTGCAATGTAAAGCACTAATTCCATCAAATCCAAACTAAAAAGTAGAATAATATACTGGAATCTGTCTTATAATCAGTCTAGGATAATGCTGACTTGTATTTGTGTGTTGTAGTCAGCTGGTACAGCTGGAGGAGCTACGAGAGACCGAGATGATGGATCTCAACGTCCTCACTGACGAGTTCACCAAGAGACTCTCCGAGGCCGAGAAGAAACTACAGAATTCCATCAAGGTTTACACTTACTTTATTTTCTGCATTATCATGATACTGTGTCAATGCAGTTATCATCCTTCGTCTGACAGTACAAGGCGGTGTTCGTATGTTTACTGCAAAATTCACTGCTACAGATGTTTCGGGTTTCGTCCTGCCCTAATCTGACAAGCCATGATATAAGTGAAAGAATCTGGAAAAACGATTTAAACCCCAATTTAAAAAATAAATATATATATTATCTGCCATTTGAATATAACAAGATACTCTCTTTTGTCAATCAACATAAAAATAATTGAGAGATCATTAATAAAATTGTACAAATGAAGATTTATCTTCGTAAGAAATTCATCACAATAATGGAGCCAATAGTTCACTTTGGCGTGTGTGTTGTATTAGGACTAGGACATTGAGAACTCTAATATTGCCTTACAAGTTGATATGCTTTGTTCCCAGGAGAAGGAAGCCGTGAAGCGACAACTGCAGACAGCTCATGATGAACTGAGGAAGATGTATGTATCTCCACATCTACATACCATAATTAAAATAATTCAAACAGGAAAAAATAATTAAATTTGTAGCTGTTCGATTTATTAGAAAAATGTGAACATTTAAAATGATCTGTGTTCATATTATTAGGGACAACCAAATTAAAGTACAAAATATGGTTGTAAATGAAAAGGTAAATAAATGAAGGGTTTTTTTAAATAAATACATTATTTTTTTAATTGTTTGGAAAAAAAAATTTTGTTCGATTAATTCGAAATTTATGATTTTAAAAAATTGGTCATGTTCGTATTTTTAAGGTTGGAATTTTTTTAATTTCTGCAAGTATTCAAACTATTAGAGGGTTTTACTTATTAGAGTAATTACGGTACTATATCCAAATTATTCACAGCATTCACACCAACCTTTCAGAAGCATTCACAAAAAAGATATGTCAAATCAATTACAATAGTTGCTTTATCATGTTAGTCACTCTTGCTATGTTGTTGGCTTGGTGATTTTACTAGGGTTATATTGCTTCTTTGGTTTTCTAATGCAAATAATATTGTAGTTAGTAGTATTGCTTCCTTGTTTACAGTGCAGGAGATGTCAGTCAAGAGAGTCTACTAGAGGAGAAAAACCAGCAGATAGAAGAGCTTCTGCAAGAAGGTTAGTGTCCTTTCTCAGGCACAACCAATACATGTTCCAACAAAGAATACTATACACACTGTAATGTATGTAAGCATGGTAAGCTACTCGATGTCTCTGGGGTAGCGCAGTGGTAGAATGTTGGACTTCGGAGCCAAAGGTTCCAGGTTCGAATCCTGCCCCGGGGTCCCGGCATCAATGTTTGCGAAAGTTACCTTTCTGACGCGATACTGATAGGATGCGATGTCTGTAGAGTGGCAATGCAGTTATCATCCTTGGTC
>JAUTBT010067747.1:0-14022 GCA_032361225.1 Lepetodrilus schrolli
ATGCAGTGTGTGGGCATGTAACAATCTAATGACAACAATGCAGTGTGTGGGCATGTAACAATCTAATGACAACAATGCAGTGTGTGGGCATGTAACAATCTAATGACAACAATGTAGTGTGTGGGTATGTAACAATCTAATGACAACAATGCAGTGTGTGGGCATGTAACAATCTAATGACAACAATGCAGTGTGTGGGTATGTAACAATCTAATGACAACAATGTAGTGTGTGGGTATGTAACAATCTAATGACAACAATGCAGTGTGGGCATGTAACAATCTAATGACAACAATGCAGTGTGTGGGTATGTAACCAAGCAATGAAGTAATTTAGGAAGTTACATCACAGCAACATCCTTACAGCTCAACGTTCAATCTTTCCATATCTCTTGCATTTAGAAGTTAATCAGAAATGTGATCTTGTTTTGCCATTGCTTGGTTAGTTTGACAGAAATCTTCCATAAGCCCACGTTTACAGGACCAAGCAGTAGCTTACAACACCATTGGCGGTGACCAGGGATTTGAGCTTTCCAAGAAGAGCTGGCTCTTGGCGATCTTGGAGAAATATTTACACAAAATAATTATTTCCAGTCTGCAAACTAATTCACGGAGGGCTTCAAAGGAACAGGAGATAAATTATCTAAACAAATGTGATCTCCATCAAGTACCCCTTTCAGTTTCAATAACGAGAAATGGGTCAAATTTAGTACGTAAAATTAAATGACCAATTTTCATGAATATTATTCCTCCAATGTCAACATCATTATCTTTAATTAAATCAAAATGTAATACTAATATGCATAATCACATCTTGTAATAGGGTTTAAGGAAATTTAATATCCTATTGCAAACATACAGGTTTCAAGCAGACAATGTGTAATTAACTCTTTAAGTAACCATGTTTTTTAAATCTATTGGAACAGTTCAACATACATCTAAACACTCTTGATCTTCACCAAGTGCACCCTTTCAATTTTGGCAAGCACTGGTTAAAATGTTAAATGTGTAAAATTCAGCATGTGAACTTCACATACCCATCAGACATTGAAAGCATGAATTCATTGGAAGCATCTCCAATTAAACACAGCTACTGTGTGAATGCTTACAGTGTCTATTGCTCCATAAATAAACAAACAAACAAACAAATACATAAATAAATAAATAAATAAATCTATGAAACTGTCAGACATTGACAACATCGACGACATCAGTTCATTGGAAGAATCTCCAATGCTTGATATGTCTGATGCTCCACAACAACTAGAAAAGAAATAAAACATGAATTTGCTCCCTGGGAAATCGTTAAAAGAAGGAAATCTTGTGTTTAACCTACTCACCAAGAGAATAAACTTGTGAATATGTCCAGTGTGCACAGTTACCAGTAGTGAAATTGGAGACACATTAGAGACACATCAGAAACATCAGAGACACATCTCGTTACTCCTGTGTAGAGCCCAATAGATCCACCACCAGATATTGATCCTCACAGAGACGTGCTAAGCATCCCCTACACACGGCTCACTCTTAAAACCAGCCTAGAATTAGTTGTACTCCACAGTCACAGCACACTTATATCCTTGCATTAACAGAAATCCAGAAATGCTGGAATTGTCAAAAAGATTCCGGAGATGATGAAAATAAGGTGAGAGAAAGAAGAAGCTTGCACACAGAAGTATAAACTCAGAAATGCTGCCCTGGGAAACGTGTGAGAGGAAGAGAGGAAGTAGAAGTGCTGGAAGTGTTTAAGGCTCCTGCACTGTCTGTCTGCTAGAAGTGTTTAAGGCTCCTGCACTGTCTGTCTGCTAGAAGTGTTTAAGGCTCCTGCACTGTCTGCTAGAAGTGTTTAAGGCTCCTGCACTGTCTGCTAGAAGTGTTTAATGCTCCTGCACTGTCTGTCTGCTCAGAGGAATCTGCCTCTTGTGAATGATGGCAATGGCCACCGTCTCTCTCTCTCTTGCTGGCTCTCAGGGGTGTTGCCTTATGTTGGCTGATGTCTCCAGCACTGTATTCGCAGTCCCTTGCAGTCCCTAGCAGTTCCTAGCTGCAGTCTCTAGCACGTGGTACTCCATATACATGGACTGTCTGGGTCTACAACCTTCAGCATCTCCTGTGCCAGACCTGAGCAGTGTTTGCTGCTGTTTACTTCCCCTCCAGTCTGTGTCCACGATGTTTGCACAGACATGAGTAAAGTTGGTAAGATGTGCAAAATGTTTGTACACAGGCATGAATAAAGTGTGCATGATGTTTGCACACAGACATGAGCAAGATTGTCAAGGTGGGAAAGATGTGTGCAACATTTGCACACAAACACAGACACACACACATATTATTCTTGAAAACTTTGTTTGAACATGGACATGGGCAAGGTTGGCAACACGTGTTGCACACAGACGTGAGTAAAGTTGTGCATGATGTTTGCACACAGACATGGGCAATGTGGACAAGACATACACAATGTTTGCACTCAAGACATGAGTAAAGTTGGTAAAATGTGCAGGATATTTGCACACATACATGGGCAAGGTGGGCAAGATGTGTCCAACATTTGCACACAAACACAGACACGTCATATTATTCTTGAACATATTGTTTGCATACAAGACACAGTGAGTGATTATGGAGTTTAACATCGCTGCGGGAATCTTTCACCCATTTGTGACGATACAAGACACAAGTGAGGAGGGCAAGACATCTTTGCACAGACATGAGCAAGATTGGCAAGATGTGCACAAATGTTTGCACACATTATTTTGTCCATGTGCTTTAACCCAGTTCCCAAAACATTTGCGAATTATAGAGTTTGTGACTGAAAATCAATATTACAATAGTTTCTACAATTATGTGATAAATAGAATCTCACATTCGTGTTCATATATTACCGAACTTGTTGGCAAAAATTATATTATGCTCAGCAGAGCCTTGCATAATATCAGTTTTGCCAACTCGTTTAATAAATTCAGTTTGATATGACGACTCATGTGAGATCCTCTATGTAATAACTACAGGTTGTACATGCATTGCCAGTGTGTTAACTGTTACAGCTCTTGTGGGTGTGCATGGAATATTGAATTGTTAATTTAAATATCTTCGTTTACATTTTGTAACAATATGTATATTATTTATATGCCAATGAAATAATATTTGATTAAATTTGAGGAGCCACAAATATTATGTACTTGAATTATACCAGAAAAGTATATAGATTTCAGGATTCAAAATGTTTTATTTTTTATTTGATGTTTATGCTGCCGTATGATAGTTTACCCACATGCAACATTGCTAAAAGGCTTTAATTATTTGATTCTTATTCAAAGACATGCTAAAAACAGTATGACGTACCTGATAACGGATGAGCACAATGTATTGATACAGATAGTAGCCTGGAAACCATTTCTTAATATACACATTGTAATGCTAGTAAAACAAGCTTGGTCAGTATAACGTTCAAGTGGTTGTTATCACTTCAGTGTCCACTGTGGTCAGTTAGAGAGGCCGCTTCTGTCCAGCACTGGCCTGGAGTATGTACACCATTGTGAGGATGCGGCCATAGGCCGAAAGGTCATCTACCAGGCCTACTTAGGGTCAACACTTGGCCTAGGAACTATTCCAGGCCAGAAACCAAATACAGTCTCTGTCCAGGTCTACCAAACAAAACTGACATCTTGCAATATAAAACAGTCAATGTCTGCACTAGGCCAAGAAACTGTAGAACTCTACTAAGATATAGCTTCATAAAACACAAGACCTGCAATATCATACAAAGTTTCTGTCATAAATATCACACTGTTGCAAACCTTGTATCAGTGACTAAGTCTATGTCTATTCTACAGGTTCTTGATATTGTGTAGAGAGATGACTATTTTGTATCGGATGATGTCACTTTTCTTTGGTAGGCCTGCGAGAGGAATCTTCATGAGGCCAAAAAGGCCATATACTGGGCCTACTTTGAGGAAACACTGGCCTAAGAACTAGCTGATAATACTACAGACATCAGGATCCATTCTGATAGACAGCATGTCATACAAACAATCCATATCATTTCATTGGCAATATATATTTCCATTACTGATAAATAATGGCAAAATAGATTTCCATTACTGATAAAGAACAAAGATACAAGTTTTCTGAAGTTAGCTCAAGAAACAATGTGATAATATTCAGAATAGCTTGTTCAACCAAAGGGATTAAGAGACAATTTACTTACATAAATTTCTCCATTAGGAATTAATAGTTGTATTCTTTCAGATACTTACCAATGTCAAAATATCTTGGATTATTTAAAAATTATTATTTTAATATTTTAAAAATTATTTTACAATTAAAATAATTAATGAGCGAAACTTACTCATTTAAAATACAATCCATCATTTTGCTGAAATCCTTTCTTTCATTTGTGTGTACAAGTTTGTGCATATGTGTGTATGTGTGCATGCAAATGTGTACATGCATGCATGTGTGTTGTGCATTTTGTATGTGTTTTTCAAATGGTAATGAAACCTTGTGCAACAAACCCACTTATAGCAACTCTATGGAACAGCACCTGATCATTCATTCAACATGACATTCATAAATTAGCATTACAATGAAATCATTTCCCAATTTTCACTAAATGCCACTGCTATTCCATTACAACCAATTCTGTTTTTCTCTGCCAAACAGTGAAACTCAATTATCCCTATATGTAAGCTAACTAATCACCATGTATGCACACTCATGGAGTGAGGTCATGGATTTGGCAATAATGGCCCTGACTACTTGTAAAAATGGCCCACTTGCATGTTGGCATGGGTCAGGGGTTGTCAGGGGTCAGAGGTCAACTCATCACACTACAACTTCATAATGGGCATCCAGTGGTCGGTGACTGGGCCATGTGGAAATTCTCCACGTTCATCTCGCGTTCATCTCGCGGACCAGGACCAATCTCCGCTGCCCATCCTAGCCACCAGGCCCACGTTTCACAACGACATCCTAAATTTAGGAGCTCCAAACTTTAGGACCCAGTTTATCACCTTGTAAGTTAGATGTCGATTTAAGAAGGGAAAAGACTTGTGAAACACTTGTTAGGAGGTGATAACCTTTACGACTGGTTTAGGAGCATTGGGGGCAGCACCGACACCATGTGTACAGCAGTGTTTCGAAACTCCCACATCGGTGTCTGACTGGGTTTAAGTATATATGCGCCAGTACTATTTGCATGTCATTCTCCGAGATTACGAAACCTTTAGAATACAATTTCATGCTTAAGCTCAAATTTTATATGGGGATTTCGGAATAACAACTGAGTTAAGTTTCGTGATCTCGGGGCCAGTATAACTTATTCAAAAGGGTATTACGTGCGTGTGTGTGTGTGTATCTATGTGTGTGTGTGTGTATGTGTGTATTCATGTGTGTGAATGTGTGTGTGAATGTGTGTATGTATGTGTGTATGTACGTATATATATGTGTGTGTGTGTAAGTATGTGTGTGTATGTATGTGTGTGTGTGTATGTATGTGTGTGTATGTATGTATGTGTGTGTGAGTGGTGTGTATGTGTGAGTGGTGTGTATGTGTGTCTGTGTGTGAGTATCAATATTGCTAATATTTGTCCACAAATCCACTTATATAATTCGAGCTTGAGCATAAAATCGTACTGAAAAAGTTTCATAATCTCGGGGCATGATACCAGCACAGTACAAGCAGTGTTATTATTACACGTCTGTACACACATTGTACAGATACACACACGTCTGTACACACATTGTACGGACACACACACGTCTGTACACACATTGTACGGATACACACACGTCTGTACACACATTGTACTGATACACACACGTCTGTACACACATTGTACTGATACACACACGTCTGTACACACATTGTACGGATACACACACACGTCTGTACACACATTGTACGGATACACACACATGGTGTCAGGTCAGTCAGCTGAGCGACTAATGCTCTCAGTACAACACTAGTTTACGTCTTCACTACATACAGTAATCAGCTGTAATGATTCATCAACTATGACTCCAGATACAAGAACAGCCCACACCACATTCTGAGGTGATGTAATGGTATAAAACAAGAATCAACATCAATGAAAGACATACTTAACCTTCTGCATCACAGCGGCAACCAGAGATGCCATACATAACAGTGATACTTCTCAACGTTGTTTATGAAACATTTCTTTTTTACAAGTGCTTGTAATTAAGAACTGGCAATCTGAGAATGGATTTCTATTCATGTGTCAAATTGATTTTATCTTGTACAGAATTTGAGACATGTCTGGGAATTTTATGCTGGCATTTGGATAAAATCTATGGATAAAAATACCCTTTGGTGAAATATATTTAATCAAATCTTGAAAAGTGCACCACACAATGAATACATATGAACGGATACCGATTCCACTTATCTTCTCATTCCAATGGAATAGTGCATTTAACCATCAGCAACGTCAAAGTTAGCCACAAGATATCAGCATCAGTAATTGGAAGCTAGTTCACAACATCTGAAGCTTTAATAATAACTCATTATGATTCTTAACAATACACCAGTAACATAGCATTTACTAAACGGTACATGACCTTAAGACAGTTGCCGATGCTAATAGTATAAAAATAGAGCTTGACTGTGCTTTGTACGCA
Organism: Lepetodrilus schrolli; assembly: GCA_032361225.1. Classification (NCBI taxonomy): domain Eukaryota; kingdom Metazoa; phylum Mollusca; class Gastropoda; order Lepetellida; family Lepetodrilidae; genus Lepetodrilus; species Lepetodrilus schrolli. The sequence goes on from JAUTBT010067747.1 coordinate 6,642, forward strand.
TAATATACACCGAGTCTGTCCAAACACATGGCTCAAATACCATTGACAACACTGTGTTACTCATAACTCTGGAGTTTGGGCTTAAGGTAGTTAGCCTCCGATGATAGACACTGGAGGCAAATCGTATATAAATAGTCTACATTAAGGCCTGTGGCTCCTTCAAGCTATTCGTGTGCGAGAAAACTAGTGGTATTATTTGATTGCCACTGAACATTATACAGCAATTGGTATGAGCTATTTGCAAATCATTTCTGCTTGGGTCATTTGTTCAAGGCCTTTCAAAAGTGACTTTCCAGAGTAAAGTATTTTTACATTACTTATCTGAGCAGGAGCTGGTATACTTAAAATTTTTTTACTATGCTATCAAATTTATTATATTAAATATGAAATGTTCAGAGTATAAATTCAATAATATGTACATAAATGATAAATTATTGTCCACAAATATGTATAATACAACCTTTAATATCTTTCTTTTATACATTTACACATACATGCACACACGCATGCACGCACACACACACCATTAATATATTTCTTTTATACATGCACATGCACATGCGCACGTACACACACACACACACACACACACACACACACACACACCACACACACACAACACACACACACACACGAATGAATGAATTAGTGCTTTATGATAAACAGGAATATTCAACTATACGCGACTATACGCGACCAAAAAAACTATGCCTTATATATACAATAAAAATAAAAAAACACCTTCACATTCCATACCCGTTATTATTATTCTTTTAAAAGTTGGTTCAGAGATCCACTTTTCAGTACCATTTCATAGTAGCTACCCTAACACTGCCATTCAATTCTCATGTAATCACTAGGGAATCCTACCTGTGTCTATGAGCCAGAGAGTAAAGCATCCAGATGTATCCAAGGCTGGTCTGGTACTGACAGTCTCTTGCTGCACCTAGAGCTCACTATCAACAGTCTGTACAGTGCTATTGGGTCCGCACTGTCAACAGTCATACAGGCATTGGGTCCATTGCAGCTCAGCTGTCTCTAGACAATGGTCAGCAGGGAAGGGGGGGGGGGGGAGCCCTTGTGATATTCGTACTTCAGACAGCTGCCCGAATACCATAACTGTACATCTTCACTATGACTTCCAGATTAGCACAGGGGTGGGGGCAGCTGTAGTTCAGTGGTTGCAAGTTAAAGTGGCAGGGGTGTGTGTGGTGTGTGTGGTGTGTGTGGTGTGTGTGAATGATTGTAATCATTATGTATATTGAAGTGTAAAAATATTTAATAGATGAAAAAAAAGTTAATTATCGAGTTGCAGTTAGTACAGTTACTTCCCTAAGGCATCTGTGATTGCCTGCAGCAGGAATCTGGTTAAAAGTACATGGAATTACGGATTGCAACAAAGAGTATTTTAGTGCAGTGACAACGCCATGATATGACAGTGGCAATGAAAGCCTGCATTCGGAATCACTCTTTTTGAATTTGTCCAACCAATCATCACGACTTGAAAGGAATAAAGTAGCAGTCTTGTAATCATGCAACTGTTAACCCATTACATGTGAGGACATGTGTAACATAATCAACAAATGTTGATGTATTTTTCATTAATAATATTCTAAAATGTTAAAAGTTTTCTTTTCAAGTAAAAATAATATATATATAAAATAATAAAAATATAATGCAAAAACTCATAATTTTGCATTTGAAGCAGAGTTGACAATTTTGTGTGAGCATAAATGGGGTTAACCTGTAGTTGAACATCTCTGAATGCTTTGCAGTGTTGTGCCTTGATTAATACTAAGTGTGCCTCCTGGCTTGTTATCACCTGGCCAGGTTTTACCTTTAACCCTCATACAGCTTAATTACCATCAGTGTGGTATCTAGTCTCTAGCAGGTAAGGGTTAATATACAGACTAGAGGGTGTTCTTTCAATGCTGCCTACACTTTATGTAAAGAAAACATCCTATAAACATTTATTGGGGACTTTCCACAAGTGTCGTCTAAATAAGTGGATATGCTATGAAACATATGGTTTCTGAGGATGTAGCCTGATTAAAATTGATTAATAAACTGCCATGAGCTATACAATGTCAATGTGAGCTAGGCTTTCTAAATGAAATCTCCTTTCTGAATGTCTCCAATAATTTCACAAAATTTTTCCCATTTTACCAACGACTACTACTCAATATCTTGATAACCAAAATGTAACCATTCAAAGCCTGGACTCTCATAATATGTACATTTCTAAAAACATTTTAAAATTTATTAATTTATCGATTATATTTACATCTGAAATGTAACATGAGCTGTTTTCAGTATATGCTTTTTAACGTCTTTGCAACAGTTTAGCTTACAACTTTTTCAGCACTGCACATCCTGTTTATCATTGCAGCCAATGTGTTTCAGGATCCCAAATCATATTCCAAATCTCCAAGGACCATCACAGATGTAATATATACGATCATGAGCCCATGAAGAATTTTTTCGATGCCATCTCATAGTGAAAGCAGCCCCCTTTACGTGTTTGAGGAAGGCTTGGGTCTGTAGTTCAATGAGGCATGATCATTTCTATGCATATTTTCGGACCGCGGATCCGAGTTCAGGAAATCAGATCAGTTACTCCGAATGCCCATTTGCATGACAGTACCGCTTGTGAGAAAGAAATTTGGTTGACTACATCGCCGACCCACGGCACAAAGGGTATAAAGAATTTTTTAATGTACATCCTTTTTTTTCAAATTGTTATTAGATATAGATATTATAAATAGAACTATTTGTGAGAGAATGAAGTTTGTGACCCAGCAAATATTTGTGGGAAATCTTTCTACTAAATTTGATAATGGCGTGAGGAATGTGGTACTAGTATTCTCCAAGTCCATGTGCAAGTTCTTAAAGAGTGCCTGGAGCTGGTGGACATTTCTATTACAAACTAAATTTATATATATGTACAAAAAGCCTACTGGCCCTTAGTTAATTTTGTTGAGCATCTTTATCATGATTGATGACAGAATGTTCAGCCACATCTATGTTAGCCTACAGCAGGTAGGCTAACATAATTTAACCATCTACCTGCTGGCAGCAACCAGAGATGCCTGATAAACCCGCTACCATGATTAATCCATCTCGGAGACAATTAATTAAATAGCATATGCAGAAAAGTCACAAGTATACCTCCTGTCGCCATGGTTACAAAACTATTCCTATTTACGAGACCAACGTAATGTGGCGAATCATCATTGGTAGTTTCCTACTATATTAATCTGGTACTTACCACTGTGGATATCTGGCCATGACCCCAGATTCACGCGTAATCTCTCGAGTGTACAGCATCCTAGGGGAAGCAGATACAGCACATGGGGGGTGGGGCAGCTGGGAGGTGGGAGGTTTGGATGGCAGAGATAACAGACATTGTTTGCTGATTAGATATCATAGTTTTGTTAGCAGCTTCCAGTTTGGAGCTTGTCTGTCTCTGTCTCCCTCTCCCCCTCTCTCTCTCCCCTCCGTCCCTCCCTCTCTCTTTCTCTCTCTCTTGAATGCTCCATCAATGATACAAAGGACTTTCTTGAAGACTTTACAAGTCAAAAGGTTAACATTTTAATTTATTTATTTATATATTTTAAATTGGGGTTTAGAGCAGCTTTCAACATTATTTCTCAAGGCGGGTCTGTTTGTGGCCAAGATGAAACCTACAACACCTGTAGCACTGAGTGTAAACATGCAAGAACTGACGGACCTAGGATGCAGAGGGGTAATCAGCAAGTGAGCAAGTTATTGTTTGAGCAGAGGCCATCTTTCACCAACACATGATCAAACTAATTATCAAGAAAAGTATAGCCTCAATGGGTGAAATTTTAATTATAATTTATTTTTTGAATTGGGGTTTAGTGCCACTTTCAAGATTCGTTCACTTATATGGCTTGTCAATTTTATGGCAGAAGGGAGACCTGCAACCTCTGTAACAGTGAATGTTGCAGTAGTGAGTGAAAGTAATTAATTTGTATATATCAATCCATACTATTCAACTGGCAGATATATTGAATACAACTATTTGACTGGTAGATATATTGAATACGACTATTTGACTGGCAGATATATTGAATATGACTATTTGACTGAGAATAAGTCATGTGACACAGACTATGCTACTTACCACAGCCAGATTTTTAAATCCAATGAAATTTTGCTATTAGTGTCACATGGTCCACATTTATCCACCAATAAAAGTACGACTGTAGATGTTTGGAGCCATTTGGTGCATGCAGATTTTTAAAAAGGTGACAAATTCAGTGTACTTTATAAGATATACACCAAAATAGATTTGCTTGAAAAGGTTTATATGAATAACATTTCACAAATCCTTTCAGACATAAAACATTCAGTCAGTCCTGTTCATAATTATGTTTTATGGTTTAGAAATGGGTCCGGAAAAAAAGGACGTTGAGAGAATTTATGTAACATTCTAAATTATTTTTGTATACTAAATGATAGCTTTTATCAAAGCAATGAGGAACTGCACCATTAGTGTGAAGTTAGATTGCGGAATTGAACACGTGAACACATGCAGGTTCTGGAATGTTATCTGTGGAAGCACTAGGAGGCTCCATGCATGTTATCAGGGAACGTTCCAATTGGTAATGTAGACAGCTACAGTGCCACCTTGTACACCTCTACATCTATCTTTCTCTCATCCTTCTTTCTCCTTCCTGTTTTTTTTAAGTATCTCTCCCATCTTTCTCTCTTTCTATTTCTTTCTTACACTGTATTTGTCTTTCACCTCTCTCTTTGCTAGTCTGTTCTTACCTCTCCCCTTGTATGTTTAAGTAAGAGAGAGAGATAAAGAGAGATAGAGAGAGAGAGAGAAATGGGAGAGATGAGACAGACATATGGTAGAGGAAAGAAAAGAAAAAAGAAATGAAGAAAGACGATGGAAGGAAAGATAAGATCGAGAGAGAGAGAGATAGAGAAAGAGAGATAGAGAGGTTTACAGTCTCTCCTTCAATATCTATAATACATTAATCCAACCAACACACTATCAAACATGCAGCATCAAAACAAGAACTGTTGATTAGCAAACAACTGAACACACATGTCTGGCCAATCTTTTTTTATCTCTCTCTCTCTCCACGATTTGAATTAAGACTTTTAGATCAGAGAGCTCCTATTAAACTACAATTACTTGCCAGCAAGGAGATAAGCATCCAAGATCGGAAGCTCAAGGTGTACACCACTGACTTAACCTTAAGCTTTGAACCGTGTTGCCATGGATACTCAAACAAAATGCCTGCCATGGATACTCAAATTGAATGTTGAACTTTGCGCATTGTAAAAAAAAAAAAACACCTTCCAAGCTGAGCAGTTTTCTTGCTCTTCTTTAACCATCATTTATCCCTACACACAAACAACACATTGCATAAATATGTTTCTAAGTCCTCAAAGATGGTTGTATTGCTCAGACGGTATGAACAGCTCTTATTAAAACAAGATACATGTTTATATTTACACTATACGACTTATACCATTGTAACAGACAAGAGACAGATATGCAAGTGGTATTAAAACATATGTTGGGTTAAAATAGGGGGGGTTGGGGAGATTGAAGGAGGGAGAAAGAGAGATGGGTGTGTGTGTGTGTGTTTGTGTTTGTATTTGTGTTTGTGTGTGTGTGTGTGTGTGTGTGTGTGTGTGTGTGTGTGTGTGTAATAGATAAGTGACAGCCATAGATGGAAATACTTTGAAAATATATGTACGGTAGTGTGTGCTGCTAATTTAAATGGGGTTAACATACACAGGCTTACCAATGTATACTTACATCAGAAACTGTAAAACATTAATGACTACACTCTACATAGAATCTGGATAATTCTACATAGAGTGAGTGACTGAAAATATGCATTCTGCATCATTCACCACAGATCAGCTTCAGAAAACATAAAATCTGTAATTGCGTAAAATGATGCAAATGCTATGTCATGCGAATGTTTGACTCTCAGTTTTCAATGTTGGGCCTGATAGCAGGTGTTGCTCACAATGGGTTCATAGAATGAAGGATGGGGGGGTCTGGGGGGTCTGGGGTCTGGGGTCTGGGGGTGTTGCCCATCTCTACTCAAGTTGGCCCAAACTAACGTCCACAGTGGCAAAGCATTAACAGACAAACAGTAACACTGCTGCTGTGACATCAAGTTTTGAAAACTATTAGGTACTCTTGCATCTTGCTACCACAGGATTTAGTTCCAGGCTTTACAGTTGTGATGTAGCCAGACTGCAAGAGTTAATCTACAGTGGAAATTTAAGACATGGCAAAATATCTAAATGCTGGATTTTATTGTTAAAAATCATTAATAGGAAGAATTAATTTGGGAAATGCAACTTTTCCAGAAAACAATGTTTTAGATGATGAAATATTTCGACCAACTTATTTTAAATCTATTGTTTACATATATATGCTTAACAAAACAAAACTAAAGGCAATAAAAATTAAGTTTTCAATATTAATTTTTCATGCCCTATTATCCCAGATAAAAACATCTGTTCAGTAAAAGTTTTGATTGTGTTTTTTTTTGTGTATTTTCTTTTAATTGGGGGTTTGGATCCGCTTTCAAGATTCTTTCACTTATATCACGGCTTGCATTTTTTGGGAAACAATATTATTTTTTGGTTGTTGAAAAATATAAAATTCTTTTCTGAAAAACATATATTAACTTTGTATGTGATATTTAGTTGCTAATTGAAAATGGTATTTTAAATTTGGTATGCACAAGTTTAGTAGAATATACAACTAGCGATGCCAAATACAATCTTTACACAGATTAGACCGTCTATGGCAGATTGACCTTAGTGAAAAGAAGAATTGTAAACACGTATTTTTTAGTTGTCTGTGAGTGCGAGTCTAGCATGATATATCCCACAGTTGGTCTGGCTTTTTCTGCTGACCACAAGCTACTGATGACATTGTCAGGGTTAATACGGATCAACACTGACCAAGCCAACCATCATACTTTTAATGTGCACACTTATAACGTTGTACCGTATCTCTGCTTTAAAGCTTGCTCACATAGCTACATTAATATCCTGGTCAATGCACACTCACTTCACCGTCTCGGATCTGTAGGGAGTAGACAACCCAAGCTGTCATTTCAGGTGCTAGGTTCACATTTGCGATGCCATCTCATCCTACCAGGTACCCATTTACAGCTGGGTAGACTGGATCAGTGTCGAAGTATGAGTTAGGCTCGAATCTGGAACCTCTGGTTTAAGCGGCAGACTCACTACCTCCAGACCACTGGGCTATAAAAGTAGCTAACTATGGTTAGTGAGTGAGTGAGTGAATTTTTGTTTTACGTCACAGCGGGAATCTTTCACCCATACGTGACGGTGAACTAATTAA